>JAQNCB010000022.1:29175044-29191483 GCA_030068295.1 Euristhmus nudiceps | reverse complement strand
GTACATGCGCGATAAGACTTTATGTTAATTCTTTCAATTGGGAAAGTTTGAAAATAGGGTTATGTTTGGCTTTAAGGCTATCATCAGTGCTCTTTAAAAAGAGTTTTGTTTTAATGCCAGAATAGAATACATGTCGATGAAGTATACATGGATAATGGATGTTGTATAAAATGTGTGCTAAATATTGTGATTGAATGCTTATACTGTATCCAGAGCCTCAGATACTTCATGACCCAGAAAAAAAACAAATTCCTATATATCTTGTGCTTTGACAGAAGATTGGACTGGATGCCTCACCGCTGTGTGTGTGATAGCTTTCTTAGATGATTGGCTTTGATAGACAATCACAGACAGTGATGGCAATAGAAACTGCAGCCGTGAGGACAGTTATTAGAGACAGGAAGGAAAAAACAAACACCTTCCTCTTTTTATTTTCCTCAATCGGTTGACAGCATTTACGTCTGAGTAAGACAGGATAGAGGTTATAGCTGTTTATGCGCCACTATTTCAGAAATCATACTTTAAAAACAGATTATACTGTATATTATGGATAAACACATATTGAAAATCTAAGTATTATGGAGACAACAGCTTATTTATTTAAATTCTTTAGGATGCATGATTAAAGGGTTTGCATGTCTTCCCTCCTCTACTGCAGATAGTGACAGCAAGTGAAAACAACTTTAGACTCATATTTATTTATCGTCTATCAAAATGACCTAAACAGATCTAAAATTGTTGCCCATTTTTAAGTGGCGCAGTAACACAGCGGTTTGAACATCTACCTCATAGCAGGAAGGTCAGGGTTCGATTCCTGGGCTCAGGGTTTTCCGTGTGGAGTTTGCATGTTCTCCCCGTGCTTGTGTGGGTTTACTCCAGGTACTCGGGTTTCCTCCCGCAGTCCAAAAACATGCACAGTAGGCTAGATTGCTGTTCAAAATCGCCCCAGATCTGAATTGTCTGGCAAGCTGTTTAGGGTGCACCGCGGCTTCAACCTGAGTTGTCTGAGATGGGCGCCAGCCTCTCCCCAACCCTGATTAGGATTAAAAAGCTGGAAAAATGAATGAAATTAAAATTTTTAAGCTTGGAAAAATTGTTTTATTGGCAGATAATTTTTAGTACCGATATTTTTAAAAAGCAAAATAATTCGCAGACATTTTTGAGACTTTCAAGTGGGCCCTGAGTTGGGAAAGGTTGGGAACCCCTGCTCTAAAGTATAATCAAATTATATTGACAGTCATTAGAAACTTTGAGAGAGAAATTTCTGTATATCTGTGCTTTTCGGGGGAGTTGGAAGAGCCTTTTTGGATCGCTACATCCAGTTGCACTTGCGGGACTGGATGCTTCATGCTGTATCACTGCAGATCACCACTCGATACTGACTGTTGTGGCTTTCATTTTTCCAGGTGCCGTTTTATTGTTTTTGATGTGCATAATTTATTGCTGACACCTTAGTTTGTTGTTTTTTGAAGCCAACATGCTAAACAAATTGCCCTTATAACGAAAAATCCAGTTTTAAAGTACTAAAAAAATTATGTAAAAAGAGTAAAAAAAATTATGTCGAAAATTATGGTCTCAAAGATTTTAATAACTGTCAGTATTGTATCACAAATTATAATTTGTCTCAAAGTCATGTGATCTGCAGGTTCACTTGTATTGCTGGAGTTAAGCAGCTTTTCTTTTTACTCAGTGATGACATGTTTTTATATTCATGCCGTTTTCAGACAGTAAAAGTCAACAGTGCAGTGTGTTCCCAGTTAAGGGTGGAAGTCGTTAAGGAGCAAATGGTGAGGGATCCACCCCCCTCCTCCCATCTTTTTCCTTTTTCTCTATGATTTATGGATAAGGGAGGATACACAGATGGAGTGGACGTCGTCCCATCTGAGACCCGAGAGGGCAAAAGGCAGATGGCTGGAGCAAGAAAAATACTTTTCTAATACCCGTTTCCTGCTTCTACACTGCTATACAGATTCATGCCTCTCATGTGGGAATCTCCTGCAGGTAAATAGAGCTTTAACAGATTAACCTCTAACAAAATAGTCCTGCCCTTTATAGCTTAAATAACACACTCAAAAATATCTGTTTTAAAAGAGCAGAGTGACAGATTTGTCAGTAGTAGATCAGCAGGAAATCCATTTATTAGAAAAGCACAAAATGCCCTTAATACTTAAAGAAACATGCTCAATGCAGTTTTTTTTTTTTAACTGGGACCTCAGTATTGCATGTTACTCACAAATATTATTACTTTCTCTTATTAGATTGTGAATTAACGCAGCATAGTCTGGCTTCTATATCCAAATAAATCTTCTGGTAGTGCTCTAAAACTTTCAGCCCTTTTCCTTGCTAATGGTTTCTCAAATTACTGAACTCGTGTAGGATTTTTACACTGTCATGTATGTGGATGATCTAATAGCATCACTGATACAGCCCATTTGATGAGAACCATTCTGCAGTTACGCAAATGAGTGCAATTGGCACCTTAGAACTGCATATTACCCTCAATGTCAAGGGGATGATGCATCAGGGGTCTGGTTATGTGAGAAATATCAGCAAATTACATGTAATTTTATTAATCATATGACTCACAAGCCATTTAGTACCCTCCTGCATTTGATTACTATGTGGGAAAAAAATCACAGGGTATTTCAAAATGTTATAAAATTTTACAGAAGGTTTTCAGTTTAAGTTTGAACATGGAGCTGTCAGATCAGGGGCAATTAAAATATCTGATTTTTTTCTTGCATGTGGATGATGAGGGTTATTTGTTTTGGAACTGTATCTTTGTCCTAATTCACTTTCAAAAAATTCCAAGATAGACTTTTTTTATTTTTAACAATCTCCCTGTTCCACTTTTTCGTTCTCTCCTTCTTTCAGGTTTCCATTTGCTTTCACACATTGTGATTTTCTTTTTTTTTTTTTTTTTTCTCTCACTCCTGTTCCTTGCTCATTCTCTGGTTGCTCTCGCCCGTCTTTCAAAAAGCATGATTTTTTACTATTTCACCCTCTAATCCTCTTGCTCTCTGAATCCTGTAATTGATCCTGATGTGCTATTACTGGTTGGAGTTCTCAGCTTGGAAGCCCCTCGCTGCTACTGATGATGATCCATCTGGACCTAAACATTCACTCAGATACTGCGAAGATTACTTTTTACTGCTGGTGATATAAACTATTTTATTGTAATGATTTAGGACTACAATTACCATTATATCTATAAGACAACCAACTATACTTCATGTCAAGCTATAAGTTCCTGATACATGGTTCTATTTTTATCTGCTTTGATCCAAATGAGGATGGGTTTCCATTTTGAGTACCGTATTTTCCAGACTATAAGTTGCAGTTTTTTTTCATAGTTTGGCCAGGGGTACGACTTATACTCCAGTGCGACTTATATGTTAAATTTTTACATTTTTTTTACCAGCCAGCCGGACTATTTGCCTAACAAAGTTACTTGCCAATCAGAAAATCAACTAGCCAAAGTGTGTCTGAGCTCAGTGAGTTGAACCCTTAGTAAAAATGACACAGAAGATTATATGTCATACAATTGTTCATAACTAATATGCATTTTATTTAATTTTATTTCAAGAGTATTTTGATACTGTTGTTCAATATAAAAATGAGAACTCAGAGCACCAAAATCAAATAAAAAATAATTATGATATTGCAAAACTGGGCAAATGAGTGTTAAATAAAAACAAATAAAATTGAGCACCAGAATTTAAGTCAACCGGAGAGTCCTGCCAATTTCATGTTGCTGTTGCTGTAAAAATGCATAAATTATAAAAGATACTTTACATTGGACTAGAAACTAAATAAATTTCCCAAAAAATGCAACTTGTAGTCTAGTGCGACTTGTATATGGTTTTTTCCTCTTTATCGTGCGTTTTTGGCTGATGCGACTTATACTCCAGTGCGACTTGTAGTCCGGAAAATACGGAGCCTTCACTCCCTATGCATATCACTGAGCCTTGGACACCAGTTCATTGGTTGTCACCTGCCAGGCAGTTGGGGGGGTTAGGTGCCTTGCTCAACAGCACTTCAGCCATTAAGATGGAGGAAGGGGAGGGGCCCCCGCCACCAAACGTTTTTCATGCTGGTCCGGGAATTGAACCAGTGTGTGTGTTGCCCGGTGAGAACTGTCCAGGGTGCACCTTGCCTTCGCCTAATGTCAGCTGACCCCAGTAGGATCAGTCGGAAGTAGTAGGATTACGCAGTTCAGCAAATGGATGGATGGAAATTCATTCATTTATTCCTGAGCCGCTTAATCCTAATTAGGGTCGTGGGGAGGCTTGCGCCCATCTCAGCTGAGGGCGGGGTACACCCTGGACAGCTCGTCTGGCCATTGTAGGGCCAACACTCATACAACCATTCACACACACATTCACACCTAAGGGAGATGTGGAACAGCCAATTAGCCTCCTGTGCATGTTTTTTGGACTGTGGGAGGAAACCGAAGTACCCGGAGGAAATCCATGCAAGGACGGAGAGAGCGTTCAAACTCCACACAGAAACACCCAGGCTGGGAATCGAACCCAGGCTGCCTTGCTGTAAGGTGGACGTGCTCACCACTACGCCACCGTGTCGCCCCTCATAACTTTATTATGTCTTTAAATCTTTATTTGTACTCAAATCAATGTCTAAGAATTTTATTTGTGATTCAAAGTTGATTAGCTGTTAAATTCTGTCTTGAATTTTCTTTTCATAAATAAAGGTTTATGCCATCATCGTTAAAAAACAAAACCCTTCTGTACACAATTTACTCGATAGCAAGAGCGCAGTATTTCAAATAATTAAGAACATATTAGTGTAATGGAAGAGATTTTCGTCTTTATGTTTCTCCATTTACTCTCCACAATGATAATTCATTCCATATGAAGCTTAGCGAAGTAAATCTAAAAATGATCCTGGTTAAGTGAATGCTTGTCCTCAGTGGCAGTGATTCACCACCTGGCATTCAAAATAACCCATTGAAATTCTCCGTGCAAGCGCTTCATTTGCATGAAATTACAGCAAATTAATTGAACTACATTGTGATGGCTGCCACTTGTACACACAGCGCCTCACAGTTATTTGACTTGACGGGCTGACAATCAAAGCTGGATAATGATATATTTGTGGTACACAGACTGAGTGATGCTTACACTTCACCAATTACCTTATATTTCCTCGGGGGTACAAATTGGGGAGGGGACCTCGTGTGAATATTTGTCTTGTTTCTACTAGAAAATTTATACAACTTGGTTGTTTACAACGTTTTTAATGAAAAGAGCCAAGTTCCTGAGTAGTGCAGTGGGAAGGTGTGCCACTACAGTTTAAGAGCTCATGGTTCGAGCCTTAGCTGGCTGTGAGTCCATGAGTGCTATTTGGCCAAACTCTCAGGGAAGAAGGGATGGCGCTCCCAAGTGACACAACTATGGGTATCTGTGAGATCATTCAAAAAAGGGTTGGATAATGTTTACTTATGAGGGTAAAGGGCTGCCCAGAAATATGGAAGTTAAAAAATGCAGTTTGCCATGGAGGAAACACATTCTTCCCTCGCCTTCTATGTCTGGGTGGCTGTCATATGGTACAGAAAAAAACGCTGTAAAGATCGGAATTGTCTATGATTAAATTGGAAATAAAATCGAGGGAGATTAAAAAATAAAAGTAGAAGACTTGGATTTACACTATTTACATTACTACAACTTTCTGGATTTTTGCATACATTTTATATACCGTATTTTCTGCACTATAAGGTGCACTGGAGTATAAGGCACCTTCAGTGAATGGCCTATTTGAAAACTGTTTTCATATATAGGGCGCACCGTATTATAAGACGCACATAATAGAAACAGCATAGACGCTACAGTAGTGGCTGGGGTTGCATTATGCACATCTACTAGATGGAGCTGCGCTAAAGGGAATGTCAACAAAGCTGAGTGGCATGCCCCACCACCCCCACCTTTGCTGTGTTAAGCTGGCTGTATAAGCTGTGGCTAATTAGCATGCGGCTACTTGATTCGTGCATGTACTGTCATGGAAAGAAGTACTTGAGTGTGTACTTGAGTTCTGTTACGGACTATACTGTGTGTATATTGTCACGGATAAATGACTGTTTGCGTTGAGTTTGGTATTCCCATCAGCCTGCTGAATGTCGGTAAAGTTACGTCCTAGCTCTTCATGATTACCCTGTCTGGTTGTGCCACGGAGACTGACACGGAGTTTTTGTACGTCCGGACTTCAGTCAGTGTTTTTTTGGAGTACCCTCAATAAAGGTATGTTTTTGTTTTCACCCATCACTCTCTGGATCACTGGAATTGAGCATCCACCTTAACACCCTGACAATGGTGGCCATGATTAATCAACATTGAGCCATGTATAAGGCGCACCTGACTATAAGTCGCATCGTCGGCTTTTGAGAAAATTGAAGTCTTTTAGGTGCGGCTTATAGTGCGGAAAATACGGTGTGCGTGTGTGTGTGTGTGTGTGTGTGTGTGTGTGTGTGTGTGTATATGTGTATATATATATTGTACAGACCTAGCAGCCTAATAAGAGCACAGAAAAATAATGTGAAACCTTATAGATTGTGTCTTAACTTAATCTTTTGGTAGTTTTGTGGCTAGGCTACTTGCCGATCCACACAGACACAAAATATTCCTGTTGCCACAAAGATTTGTGTGTGTGTGTGTGTGTGTGTGTGTGTGTGTGTGTGTGTGTGTGTGTGTGTGTGTGTGTTTTCCTTGCATTTCATTGTGGATACCCTATAATGAAATCGTATTTCACAATCAAATCTTTCACAATTAAATTACACAATTTCCTCCAGGATCAATAAAATATTCTGATTTTGATTAAATAATTGTTGGTGGTCAGCCACCCTCTGTAAGCGCTGTAGAGTCAGGTAAAGCCTGCATTGAAATAAATGAGTGTACGTGTGCCCAAATACTGTCTCTATATGGGTGTCTTTGCAGCTGGACAGAAACTGATGATTAGAGAGAGAGCTGATAGGGTGTGCGCGTGTGTGTGTGCGCGTGTGGTTTTGCGCATTTAAAGTATCGTATTGTGATTTTAAGATATGAAAACTGCCTGAGGGATTTTGGAATCAATAAACAGTGAGTTATTATTATTGCATCCTTTATCTGAGAACAGGTACTATTGTTTATTGTAGGGCAATAATATGATAAATTTTACAAGGCTCTATTTATAAATTTCTAAGTCATAATTCTGTTAACCAATAAAGCATGAACCATACAGAGTCATTTATCATTAGGCAAAAAAAAAGAAAAAAAGGCTAAGGAGAAGTAGAAGGAAGAGGGTGTAGACAATCAGGCAGCACCTATGGTTTTTAAGGAGGCTCGATGAGGAAGTAACAACTTTTAAACGTTCTTTTGAGGAGCTGGTCAAGTTTAGTGACTGAACGAATGCCATATTTTGGTCAGTGGTTAGCGATAATGTCTTTCTTATTTTTTTTTTTTGTCTTCTCCCTTTAGACTTTGCCACAATGGATCATTTTTCTTTGTCTCACTGTGTCCTTTGTATCTCTTTTCATCACATCAATCACCTGCATGTCCATGTCCATAAATCCCCTTCTGGCCTTCAGGCAGTTCCATCCTCAACATTCTTCCGCCAATATACCCTTCATCCTTCCTCGGCTCATATCCAAACCTTCTTAATCCAGCCTTTCTCATTTTATCTCCTGCGCTGTCCCTCCAGCATATTTGTTTTTAATTCTGTCTCTCCGTGTCACTTCCAGAGAACATCGCAGTATCTTTATTTTTGCCTCTTCCAACTCTGTCTCTTGTCTTTGTGTCAGCACTATGGTCTCCAAACCGTACTGCATAGCTGGCTTCACAACTGTCTGATAAACCTTTCCACTTTAGTCATGCAAGTACCCTTCTATCATAAATCACTCCTGCCACTTGTTTCCATCCATAACACCCTGGCTGCACTCTCTTCTTCATTTCTGTCTTACATTCATTATTACCGTGGATATCTGACTCCAAGTATTCATCCACTTCATCACCTCTACCCATTCCAGCTGCACTCTTCCGTCATCCCGCCTCTCATTCACGTGTACTCTGTGTATTCCTGCTGACTTTAATTTCTCTTATCTGTATTTCGTACCTTCAACTCTCCAGACTCATCTCCACCTGTTTTCTGTTTTCACTACAGATCACAATGTCATCTGTAAACACAATATCCATGGGGACACCTTTGACTGTGGTTGATGATAATGTATGAGTTATGTTAGAAGGAAGATGCTAGGGATGATCTTTGTTTTGGATGGCGTGGTGGGTCCTCATGGATAATCTTGCGGGTGTAGAATCGTATGCCAATCCCAGAATGCTTAATGCATTATTTCTCAGCAAGTAAATACTAATGTACATCGGGTACATATCACTCCCACCTCTTCTTATTAGTCTGCAAGTCTTGCTTACAGTGTTTTTTAGTCTGGAGACTTGGCATTTTCCATTATTCAAAAAAAAAAAAAAAAAACCTCATGTAATTACACTGCCATACCACAAAAGGTTTGGTAACTTATAGAATGTTACAATTTTTATTTGAGTCCAGAGTTTAACTTTTCAACAAGGTCTGGTGCTGAAAATGGGAGAAAAATGGCCACTCCTGGGAAGGATCACCACTGTGCCATGGCTTCTCCATTTATGGATAATGGCTCTGTCATTGGTCTGCTAGAGTCCCAAAGAATTTCCAATAAGTTTGTATCCTTTCCCAGAGTGACACATGTGTAAAATCTTCTTTCTTGTTTGCCCTTGAAGCTCACTGGATCATAGCATTATGATGTGTGTTCAGTATGGCCTACCTCACTTTGTCAGACAGGGTTTATGTTCAGGATCTCCTGATTGGAAATGTCTGGCAGCAATCAGGCCTGGGTGTGGCCATGAAATTGAACTCGGTTTTCCTCAGTAATAGGATTAATCGCAATTACCTCACCTTTTAACAAGGGGCAATTACTTTTTCCACAGAGGTTCATGTAGGTTTGGATAGGATTTTTCTCTTACCAAATAAAATCGCAACAGGAAAACTGCATTTATTGAATACTTGGGTTATCTCTGTGTAATGTTTAATTTTGTTTGTTGATCTGAAAAGGTGAAGTGTGACAAAGGTGCAAAAAAGTAAAAAATCAGTAAGGGGCAAAAACTTTGCACAGCACCGTATGTAGGAGTGTAGGAGCACCCAGAGTAAACCCATGTGAGTATGGAGAGAGCATGCACACCCCATACAGAAACACCTTTGTCGAAATTGGGACTCAAACCCAGGACCTTCTTGCTGTGAGGTGGATATGTTAACCACTACACTACCTGTATAATAATAATAATATTAATATTATTATTATTATTATTATATCAGCTTTACTTGTATGTTGTGTGACTTCTGCTATGTGTTAAGATATCTGTAGCACCATCGCTCTGGTGTTGCACTAATTAGCCAGAGTTCCAAGAATCTAAAAAAAACCCAACACATTACCTCATGACCAGATATTTGTCCTTGAAAGTCATAAACGCAAATTGCTCCAGCATAGTGCTCGACATGCACAACATAGTAGCTGATTAATAGACCGTTCCATTGGCAATTTAAATTTTTTAAAATTCAGAACTGTCAAAGTCAAGCAGTTGGCTGCTATAAATGTTGTAGCAGGTAATTTCTTACTTTTCCTAATAGCCCGACTTCACATATTCATCTTAGTTTATCAGGGACCAGAAAGGGTTTTATTTTAGGAAATATAGCAATGCTGCTAGAGTATACAAGACAGAGCAGAGTAATGAAGCAGCTCGGTCTCAAGTTAAGCCTCATCATGCGCATGCTGACTGGCAATAACAACGATGAAATTGACTGTGTGACGTCTGACTTTCCCAACAGTATAAATAAAGTGATAAACAAATGGTCTAACTTAAACAAATGTCTTGGTTGAAATATATTCTAAAATCACTCGTATTTTTGAGTGTCAAAAAAATCTTTGTAGATTTGTAAATTAAATAAATAAGCATTTTTTTCATCTTTTACAATTTTTTTTTATTAGTGTTTGGAAAATATCGCAGCTTTTCTGGAAATATGTTTATTCATTTTGCGACGTAATGGATTTCTTTGCATTTCAGTCGAGCTGTGCAGGTTATAGGTCATAATGAATAAGATAAAAGGGTTTTGAAATTATTGGCCTTGTTCTTTTATTCATTCATTTGAAAAAGCTCTTAATTCTATTCGCGTTTCAGGGAGGCTGGAGCCTATTTCAGTCGACTCTGGATGGGGGTGAGGGTGAGGGGGTGCTTGTGCACTATGACACTATGAACAGATCCAAACCACGGCATGGCTTTCCTTCTATTAAATCACAAAAACATGACATTTAAACAGAGGGTTGTAGACTTTTTTTGTTCATCGACTGTTTTGTCTTTTTGTAACTTAGAACTTTATTTTTTAATTTGGAAATAATTATTTGATAAGGTTCTGGGAGCAGAGAACAAAAATAATTATTTTTATTTTGATTATGTTGAGTCTCAATATAATAAATGTGTACTTAGAGCCCTTTACCTCTTTACTTCAATAAAAAGTAAAACCTTTTTGAAAAAGAAATATAAAAAAATAATTATTACAAGCTATTTTCTGGGCCAAAATACCAAAGTTTCTCTCTCTCTCTCTCTCTCTCTGTCATCTTCTTTTAATCCGTTCTGTCAGAATTTTTCTCCTGACAGGTTGAGAGTAACAGAACAAAGCTCTTTCCAAATATTTTGTTTCTGGTCGTCTCATACTGTGTGTGGTTGTGATATGTACTGTAAAGTCTTTTAAAGGGTTTAGGCTTATTAGTGTAGGACTGATCTGTGTTTGGCTTTCACGAATCTGATAATAATAATAATAATAATAATACACCATGCAACAATAATACAACACTTTCAGAGATGAACTTCCCACGTATAATGTTTTTCCTTGCTTGTCTTTCATTTAAATGATCTGGATATTTCATAGGCAGCAGCAGTTTCTCAAAGACTATTTTCTTTATTGCTGTCCAAATATGGAGATGAAAATGCTTTCACACTGTGCTGAAATTTTAATATGTGAAATTATTGTGTTTAAGTGTTATTATGAGTTACAGATATCAGGACACTAACTTTTTACTTTTGAACTCTCTGAGCCACTATTGCTTATACTTTTATAATAATAATATTATTCATTCATTCATTTTATCATTTCCGGGGAGGGGTGGCAAAGAAAGGAAGCAAATAGAGAGTGAGAAAGAGGTAAATTACAAAAACCCCAACAGGGCAACAGGTTAAAATAAACCCACTTCGAAAAGACATGACTCATTCCCAAATTACATTAAAATACTTCTAATGCAATTAATGCATGCAATACCTACTCAGCTATTTATGGAATGAAGGGAATAAGGCAGGGGCTTCCTGTGGCAAAGTTAACAGGAAAATAAGGGAATTCCTGATGCTACACAGCACACGTGAATGCACTTCACCACCTAAACGATACACAAAGTGAGCTAGCATGAAGGATTGGTTAAGACAAAAGGACACCGTTACTGTTTTCATGGTGCCCGCTGCGAGGGGCACTGTCGTGGCGGCCCTCGATATTCTTCGTGGCTCCCTGCGCACGCGGAAGCGGCGCGCCCCCCTCCAGCTGATTCGGATTTTGAGCACGGTTCATCAGCTGTGCTGGGTTAGAGCGCACTATTTATAGCAGCACTAGTGAACTCGTCTTCGTTGGATCCTCTGATGTAATTGGAGGTCTTTTGTTCTGTTTGGTCTGTGTGTCTGTGCTTGCTGCCCTCTAAAAGAAAAAGGACTTTATGTTGGATTTCCGGTTCCTGATGACCGTTGGTGTTTGTTTTCTTATGTTCATCCTGTCCTAGAGTGAGTACACGAGTCTGTCTGTCGGCGCTTCCGTCTGTGCACCAGAATTACCCTGAAATAAAAAACTGTTTATTTTCAACCATCGTCTGCTCTATAGCCGTGGTCCGCTAATGTCTCAAAATCAACCTCAGCAACCAAGCCACATACCGTTTAGCATGTATGCTAACAAGCTTAGCGTGTACGCTAACACCTGTGGGTTGTTTTTGCACGGGCGTCACATTGAACCACCTTATGTATGCTGCTGATCTTGTTGTATTCGCCCCATCAGGTAAGGGCATGCAAAGCAGCTTGATGTCATCAATGCATTTGAAAAAAACAATGATATCCTTTAAGTCAAAGCTCATGGTTTTTGGTAATGACCACCTTGTTTGAAAAAAAAAACACGATGGTGATATGAGTGCTGATCATGTGATTCAGGTTATATATTTAGGACATTATACTTGTTACCAACTCAGTGATGAGTCTAATATGACCCGTAGCAATCTTTGATGTCGTAAATTTTATTTTTGCTTTACATTCATTCTTTCATTTATTTTCTGAACCATTTAATCCTAATTTGGGTCGCAGGGAGGCTGGCGCCTATCTCAGCCAACTCTGGGAGAGGGCGGGGTACACCCTGGACAGTTTGCCAGGCATCCACTGTTCAGTCACACAACCAATCGCACTCACACTCGCACCTAGGGGTGATATGGAACAGCCAATTATACGACTGTGCATGTTTTTGGACTGCGGGAGGAAACCGGAGTTCCCAGAGGAAACCCATGCAAGCACGGTGAGAACATGCAAACTCCACACAAAAACGGCCAAGCTGGGAGTCGAACCCAGGCCTTCTTGCTGTAAGGCGGATGTGATAACCAGAACGCCACCGTGCCGCTTATTATTGTTGTTGTTGTTGTTGTTGTTGTTGTTATTATTATATATTGTCTACAAGTCAATATTTATGACATGAATATAGAGTGATGTCTAAAGAAAGCTTTTCTTTATATTAATAGTGACTGAGGAGACATTAGGTATGTTGGATTTTTTTCTTTCTCATAAGCACACCCTGAGATGGCGTTGCTGCATGCATATGTTCAAAAAAGGTAATTGACTTACTGGCTGTTTACCTGTCGTATCACATTTATGATGTTGTGAAAGTCTGCTGGACCTGAGGATTAGTAATTGGCATTTTATTGAAAAATGTCACATGGAGTTGTTGCAGGTTATTGATGAGGCTGAGCACGCTCTCATTTCTTGCAGGTGCAGGTATAATTTTCTGGTTCCTTTTTCACGAATATGGTTACGACTTATAAATGTGTTCAGAAAGGAACAACCTGTGATGCTGTGAAGGACTGTTGCAAAATGATGATTGAAACCTGAGTGTACAGTAGGACTTTCACACTCAGTTAGGTCCCATATTTAAATAAGTGTACTCTCCCGAGATCCCTCAAAGTTGCAACATGCAATATCAAGCATGCAAAAGCCCTGTCTAATATTTTTTTGCATGTGCATGTATGCCTGATTATGAAAACGAAAATTGGGTGTTAAACCCGGGCCCGCGGGCCAAATCCGGCCCGTTACTTGATTTCCTCTGGTCTGCAAGATCCTTCTGAGAATATGATTATCGTGCATTCTTTGCGTCAACCGTTACCATGAAACCTTATTCTTCATGCTTCCACTAGGTGGCAGCAGCCTATTGTAAGCAAACAGCTAGACTCAAGAAAGACTGCATGCTAGCTTGTCGCTGTTAAGCGCTTTTAGAATTGATCTCCAGTGATTATTCGGCCCTCGATCATCTATAACGTCAGTGATGTGGCCCTCAGTGAAAATGAGTTTGATGCCCCTGCTCAAGGGTGTCATGGTGGTGTAGTGGTTACCACGTATGCCTCACGGCGAGAAGACCTGGGTTCAAATCATGGGCTTAGGTGCTTCTGTGTGGAGTTTGCATGATCGTCCTGCACTCTGGTTAGCTTCCGCAGTCCACAAACATGCACAGTAGGCTGAGTTACTGTTCAAAATCGCCCCTAAGGGTGAGAGGGTGAGAGGGTGAGAGGGTGAGAGGGTGAGAGGGTGAGAGGGTGAGAGGATGAAACGTGAGAGGGTGAGAGGTGTACAGTGAAGCTGCCGTGGGGAGAAGCCCCCCCCCCCCCCCATCTTCTTACTTCAAGATGTTCATTTGGATTCCAGCGAGTGGTCGGAGTGATCACGCCAAGGCCTCATACAGAGAGTGTTGTTCTCAAACCGTGCTGTCTGCGCCCCCCCCACCCCTGACTCAGTGTCATCTGTATACCCTCGAGCCGCTGATTTTGGATGCAGAACGTTTCAGGGGATGAAAAAGTGGTTTAGAGCATGCTGTTTGTTTTCCAAAGTAAACACTCGCTGCTTGCTCACTGCTGTTATTTTTAAGATTTGTGGTGGAATAACCTCGAGGCCCCTAACTGGCTCAATTTTCACCTTAATAAAAACCTCAGAACTGTGCAGGGAAGTGATTTTCTCAATTTCCATCTTTATAAAATATCAGTTTAAATTAATATTTTAGTTCATGAAAAGAGTTTATCAGATGACGCTAAACGCAGCAGGAATTTCTGATGCAGGCTCTCCAGCCTCTCGTTCGCCCTGACGCCGCACGCTTCAGCTGATTAAGAGCCGTGACGCCTTCGCTCGTGCTGCGCTCATAAATTACAGCAGCTTTTGTATCTGTTTAATCCAAACATTATAATCCTGACATGCGGAGAGTGATGCAGCGAAGTCTATCAGCTAACAAATAACTTTATTAACGGCGGAGGAATCACACAGCAGGGGGCGGGACAGAGAGAATCCATCCCTCACTCATGCAAACATCATCATACTCGGGCTTCCACCAGCCACGAGGCCTCAGTTCCATTCGCTCATATGGCAGCGGGACAGCACTTCGATGGCAGCTATGCGATTCTGCCAAAATATTCCCGCAATCCTCCGTAAACAACGCCTACAGAAAGCATCAAGCTGTTTTACACAAGCGCCGACATACTGTCCACGATTCAGAATAAAACCTAAAATCCATAATCCATTAACTATAATAATCTATAAACCTTTGCCTATAATCCATAATCTATAAACAATAATTCATTATCTATCATTTTTAACCCATAATTTATAATCCATAACCCATAATCTATAATGCATAACCTATTATCTATAATCCATAATCTATAATCCATTAACTATAATATATTATAATTATATTATAATGCAAACTCTATAATCTATGAGCCTTTGCCTATAATCCATAATCTATAACCTTTAATCCATAACCTATGATCCATAAACTATAACCTTTAATCCATAACCTATGATCCATAAACTATAATAATCCATAATGCAAAACCTATAATCTATAATCCTTCACCTATAATCCATAATCTATAACCTATAATCCTTTGTCTACAATCCATAATCCTCAGATATTCCGGTTCGGGAAGGAGCAGATGGGAAACGGAAACTTACATCAGTGTTGCACGATCTGTAACGCTTCCTCTCCCCGAGACAGTACTTCCCTCCTCCGGACGGCCTACAAGGAAAATTAAACTGGTCAAGAATTTAGAGCGGATCAGAGGATCTTTAGAACAGAACTGAAAAATGTGAAAAGTAAAGTTTTTATAACAAAACACACGATCCTGACAGCAAATGGAAACATCTGCACTGCATTCGTGTTGGCTTTAAACATCACACGTACACAGAACCAAACACGGACACGTTTTCTCTTACAGAACTCAGAACCACAAGGATGGACAGAACCACAAGGATGGACAGAACCACAAGGATGGACAGAACCACAAGGATGGACAGTGCAGCAATCGGAGAACCAATCAAGTTCTTGAGGAGATCCATGTATCTGGACCGAGATAACTTCAGAGCGGATGGAGACGGCTCGATGTCAGAGCGGAAGAGAACCGACAGGTTCAGCACTCAGGAGTTTGGTACGGCTGAGCGGTGAGCGAGCGGATCTCGTACGTCTGACCAGAAGTTTTTGTAGGGTCATTTTTTATTTACGGTACACCAACAACAACTACTGCTTCTAAAGCGCTGATCTCCTAAAGCCAGCACTGCTCAGCTCATGGGTCACATGATCAGATGGTTAAGTTTACACCTCCTCACTAGTGTGATCTTAATATGCAGTAAAATATTCGTCCATGAGGCCGAGAGGAGGAAGTGACATCACTGGTATAGGACACAGTGTCACAGTTGTGATGTTGAGCCTGAAGCTTGAATATCTGTTTGAGCAATAAAATAATAATAATAATAAAAATAATAAAAATAATGATAATGATAATAATAACAATAATAATAAAAATAATAATAATAAAAATAATAATAATAAAAATAATAATAATAATAATAATAATAAAAATAATGATAATGATAATAATAACAATAATAATAATAATAATAATAATAAAAATAATGATAAAAATAATTATAATAATAACAACAATAATAATAATAATGATAATAATAATAATAATGATAATAATAATAATAATAATAATGATAATAATAAAAATAATAAAAGTAATGATAATAATAATGATAATAATAATAATAGTGATAATAATAATAATAAATGATAATAAT
>JAQNCB010000022.1:28817548-28834620 GCA_030068295.1 Euristhmus nudiceps | reverse complement strand
TTGGCTGAGATGGGCGCCAGCCTTCCCCGCGACCCTAACTAGGAATAAGCGGTTTGGAAAATGAATGAATGAATATTTCAGCATTTTGTTATCAGTGGTTACTTAAGATTTTCAAGCATTTTATCTTTGCATAGAAAGTGATACTTTTATTTTTTTATTGTTACGTAGTTAACAAAGACGACAGGTTGTGGCTGCATGAAACACTAACTTTACTCTGATGCACTGAAGCATTTTTACTCAAATTATTACCTATTAAAAAAAGAGTGTCTCAGGAACATTACGCAACTTGCCTCATTATTTGTATACTTTGCATTATCAGTATGCATTTATTATGGCCTCTGTCACATGTCTGAATCATACCTAAGGCCAAAAAAAACCCTTTGTTTCCGGTAACGTTGCAGAATAATTTTGGGTAGGTAGGTCGGTAAAAGTTTTTTTTTTCACCTCCCCGCTCCGTGCGCCACCCACAGCGCGAGTACCCCCTTCTTCTCTCTCAGCACTGCTCAAGTGCAACCCACGAAGTTTCCCGCTTGAGAATCTTAAAGAGACAGTGTACCTATTGACACTGAATAACAGTCTGTTATTAAGTAACCACTGGGTTACAAGAACACATGAGAAAAACTTTAGAGTCGGTGGAAAAAATGTGAGTCGGTCGGGTGACCGGAAACAAAGGGTTTTTTTTTGGCCTAATCACATGCACAATTTCCAAGATGAGCCAGTTTAGTTTTTCCAAGATTAGTCAGTCAATACTAAGTTAATGATGTCCAATTTAATGATGGGAAAAATTTCTTGCAATCTGTAAAAGTCTGTGTTTACATTTCCATATGTTTAAAGTTGTGTTTTTCTTATAATGTATTATTATTTATTATGCTTTTATTTTAGTGAGTGGGCAGTTTTTTGCTTGCTATAAGATTTTTTTTTTCCTTTTAGCCTTTTAGATAAGCAATCGGGTACCCTGCCCTCACTCAGAGTCGGCTGGGATGGGTATCAACCTCCCCGTGACCCTAACTAGAACTAAGCGGCTTGGAAAGTGAATGAATGATTGAATGAGATGAGCAATCAATTATTAGATTCTCTTGTAAGCATTATATTTCTAAATATAGTTATCCATTTGGTGGAGTCATATTCTTCTGTGTTGTATCTTTGAATTCTGAAGTTTGCATAGTGACCTGAAGGTTGCGTCAGAAAGCCAGAGAGCCTTTTAGGGATTTGCTGATTATTGTGACATGCTACATGGAGCTGCAGCGGTAGACTCATTCTGTGAAAAGAGCAGATGAGCGCATGGGCCAGAGGCGATATTGTTAGGTCACCTGGTGTTAGCTTTAGTCTTGCAACTGCATTTCCTACACTAACTACGAAGAAACATACAGGGGTAGCAAATAATATTTACTTCATCCACATGGTCTGCAATTAGATAATGAGGAACATGATCTCACTCTTTGGCATGAAATGTTTTTTTTCTTTCTTCCTACTGAAATCCATTGTATTTTTGTTTGTTTGTTTTCTTGTTTGTTTTGTTTTTGTCAGCTGCATGCATTGTGCACTTTTAAAAATAAAAGCCCCAGAATTTTTTTTTGGAGAGTAATGTTTTGCCGACTCTGTCACATCACTGCCTCCACCTCGTCTCCAGACGTCCAAGCTCTGTCTGAGTGGCCCGAGCACACCAGCATACCATCACTTTATTCAGGGGCTTCAGCTCTGATGGGACACTGCTGTTCAACTGCCTTAAAGGTAAACTCAGATGCCTAACCTTGACATCAGGCACAAATGAAGTATTCTACCCACTTCAAAAACTGTTTAAAGTGTTTTTAAACAGCTAGACGGTTTATAGTGGAGGCTGATGCATCTGAGGTCAGCCTGGGAGCAGTGCTCTCACAGCAGCTCAGAAGCCTTAAAAAACAACATGTCAACCATGAACTGCTCTCAAAAAAGTGGCATTACCTTCTAACCAGTGGTCTATACTGACCACCGAAATCTCGTGTACAGAGCCGTTTTTAGGGACCGTGGGGGCCCTAGGCAAAGAGGGACAACCTCAACGTTGTGAATATATAACAGTATACTGACCTGTTTTTAAAACATGATTTATATTTTCAAATATACATCATAAAACACTTACAAAATATAATAATATCAATTATGAACTATAAATAAAGTAAAAACACCACTGCTATTTTAATTTGTCTGACAACATACACATTAAAAAAAACTGTTTTTTCGACTTTAACTCGAGCAAAAATGTTTACATAGAGCACCTTTAACCCTCAAGCGACCAAGCTATTTCAGTGACTAAAATGACCGAGTGGGGTAATTTTTGACCCCATTATACTTTATATAGAAATACTGTGCTTTAGATGTTCCTTCTTTGTTTATATTAGCTTGAACACTTCCTCTATCTGAGGCGGTTAACTTGAAATGTTCTAATGCATACATTGGATGATTTTAATATGCAAAGAGATACAAAAACACATTCTACAAAAACAAACACTATGTTTATGAGGACAATCCTTGTTCATTACAGATTGGAAATGTTTTAAGAAGCAAAACACAGTTACAGGAACATTTTAATATCAACTTGGATTATATCGATTAATGTTTGAACAGTTTTTTTTTTTAATTCTGTGATGCACCATGAGGTACATGTACATTATAGGTACAGTTATTGACCAGTGTTGCACAATGAGATGGTTCTTAAGCGTAGTTTTTGAAACAATAATTAGGACATTGGCTAAATAGTAAACCACAAATTACAAGAACATTCTAACATCAACTTGAAAGTCTGAGATCCAGTGGGGCATCATTGGGTAACCATTGAACACAGTCTTTGTTTGGAACATACCACATTGCCTATTTAGACAAACACAATCTACAGGAACATCAACTAGAATTATAAACAAATGTCTTTTAGATCTAGTGGTGCATCATAAGGTACATTTTAGGCACGGTTTTTGGATCCAATGGTGCACCAAGAGGTACTACTTAGGCACAGTCTTCACACACAACCTGTTTGTGGCTATGTTCTGAGCACACTGGCTTGTTGCAAGTAACACATGCACGTCATGCTTTTCTGTCAGTGCTGTGAAGGCACAATGAGTAGCGTTTGCGTTTCCCAGGAACCACAGCATCTCTGGGTTGGTCTGTAGGAGGAGCAGCTAGGACACCAATGTTTGCCATTGGTTCTCTGGTGGCTGAATGGAGATTTGGAATCTGTGAGCGTCTCTCAACATGTGGCCTGACCAGTTCATACCCGAGCTCTCTGAGGAAGATGCGACGTCTGCGGGTACCTTCTGAAGATTTCCAGTCAGGGAAGTTTCCAAGCCGTATGATGAAGGCAGCAATTCCTGCAATGTCAACCATGTTGAAGCACAACACCATCGGCCATCTGTTGATCTTGCGTCGAGAGGTGTGCATTGTTGCCAAATGGTCAAGGTTGCCCACCCAACTCTTGGTGTTATTATAATGTAGGATGATATCTGGCTTTCGCTGATCACCACTAATACTATTGTCATGCTGCAAAACAGTAAAACAGTAAAATCTGGTGATTAGAAGTAAAGCTTTTCCATTGTATAAATGGGTCAAAAATGACCCCGCACATTTTTCCTGCTCTTTCTCCTGTTCTGGCCACACCATTTAGCCAATCTCTTCAAAACCTATGACCCTTTGTAGGACAGATTGATTGAGAAATTCATAGTGGGAAATGTTTTTTCTGAAAAGAAATAAAAACATGGCACATGAAATTAAGTGGCCGGGGTCAGAAATGACCCCACTCGGACGCTTGAGGGTTAAACTTGTACACACTTGGAGAAGTAAATAACAATGTATATGTATATCATTTATCACCTTGGGTTAAAAAACAGAAAAGCAAAAGCACTATAACAGCAACAATTCTCCCCTCCTGCAACCACTGCTCTTGAGCCCATCTTGCCACCATGCATGCTGGCAACTCCGATCACATGATCTAGTTGACGAGATTACCCAGGAGATGCAGCCTCACCCCAAACCTGTCGGAGCTTCCCAAAACTGTAACGTACTTTATGTACCCACACACCTCTGAAATTGAGTGATGGAATATATCTGCCAGTACTGAAGGGACACAACACGATATTGGTGGTCGTAAATAGATTTTCGAAAGGTTGGTGATTCATTTCATTCTGCTCTGAGGAACTGCTCTGGTGGTGTGCTATACTTTGAGAAGCCAATCGACATTCTGTCAGATCGTGGGCCCTCGTTCATCTCTCAGGTATGGAGGGCATTTCTTGGAAAGCTGGGGACCACAGTCAGTCTAACGTGAGGATACACCCCTCGTTCTAATGGCCAGGAGGAGAGGTTGGCACAAGTGCTCTATAGGGGCCTCCAGGCCTACTGCAGCTACCGTCAACATGACTGCTAGGAATTCCTCTGCTGGGCAGAGTACACCCAAAATTCACTACACCACTTCTCCACCAGCCTAATGTAGAATGGGTGTGAGAGAGAGAATATGTATCAGGCAGTACGTTGGTTAAAAACCAGGCCGATAATGGAAGTAAAGACAGATAATATTACAGGATATGGCTGGCAACCAGGGATCTACACTTTGGACTCTTCTGTCACAAGCTCTCAAACAAGTGTATTGGTCCCTTTACATGAGTAGTTGAAAAAAACTATAAACTCAGTCTCAGTAAAATTGAAGTTACCAACATGCACAGTCACCATGTTCTCCATGCTTCTCTCCTCAGGGTGGCAGTTCAGGGCCTGGTGGACACACGCTCACAGCAGTGGTGTAGTCTGAGGGCATGCCTGTAAAACACGAGTCCGCCGGCTGCTGAATTCTAGGGTGAGACGGGGCTGTCTCCAGTATCTGATGGATTGTGAGATCTGCAGACAAAGAGATAGTAGATGGGTCCCAGCACATGACATCCTCAGCTAGAAACTCATCACAGAATTCCATTGGGCTCAGGCAGACCGCATTCTAGAGGTCCCTGTCTCACCATCAACCACCTCCAGATGGTATGTTTTCTGTTCGCATCCGGTCTGCAGACTAGCCTTTGACCTTGACTACAAGTTTTAACCTGTCTGCCCTCAGAAACCCTGTTTACTTATTTGCAAGTCTGCGTGGAGGTCTCATGCCTTATTCTTCTTTGTGTCTGTTTGATTCTGCCCTCAAATAAACAACACCCTTTCTCTTGCACCTCTGTCTTCTGATTGCAGAAACCATGAGAGATTCCCACAAAATATTTGTGGAATATTTTTAAGTTTCTTTTAGTTCATACTTTTTTTGTCTATTGCATAATTTTATAATTGCAACCTTTTTAATCTGGCCCCAACAAGTATATTTGTTTTACACAGCTAACATGATGCATCAATTAAAACACTTATAGCATCAAGCTAAAGAACCCTTTCTGGCACTGATTGTATGTTTGTGTTATTTGTTTTCGAGCTTCAGCATTACTATGTATTTAGCTTGATATATAACTTGAAGTATGATTTCAACAAGATAAGGTAATTTTCTGTGTGTTATCAAGCTTCACTGATTACATTGGTTTCATATATACTGACTCACACATTTAACATAACACTCAAATTTATTCTAGGGCTTACACATTTTAATACAAGTTATAAATTTACTTTTAAGCAAAAATTATAAAAATCCAACATACAGTTTGAAAGACATTAATCAAAAAAAATATAACGGAGATTCATGAGAGTTGATTCCACAATGAAAGTATAGTTCTGAATCACAAATGTCAGTACCTTGCATGAGCACCTCTGGCAACACACACAGCTTGAATTCTGTGTGTGTAGAGTGTCTGCTGCTGATTCCATTCCAAGCCATGGTACATGGTCCACCACAGTAGTCTCACTCCAGAACATTAGCATCTGCATAACACATTTGCACGATGCCTATGCCAAACTCTCTTTCTGCCATCAGCAACACTCAACTTGAAATGAGATTCATCAGAAAAAAGTATCCTGGTCCATCTGAGAGCATCCAAGCCAAAATATGTTCTTGCCTGTTGCAGATGCATGTGCTGGTGAGCAGGTGTCAGCACCAATCAGCAACTCAGAGGTAGTTTGCATTAACCTGCTGCCTGTAACCTATTGCTGACAGTTTAATCACTGATTCCGTTTCATTGATGACCTCTGACCTGTGTGGCAGTAACTGTAACCGAATGGAAGCATTTGTGAAGGTGTTGGAGACAAATATGGTAGTACTTTGTGGGGTGGTGAGACATTGTCAACTTTCTTCAGAGCCTTAAAATTGTGAATATATTGACATGTAACTTTATTGCGACTTGCCTCTGTGACAAACAACTGACAAGCATCAACAAATTTTATTCTTGTCCAAGTTGGTCGGCGTATGGATCCTTTTGCCTCGTGTGCTTTCCCACGCACCACCCGTATCATTTAATACCCATGTGGGCAATGATGAAGTGACCTGAAGGAGCGTGATTGTTTGAAATGGCCTTTCTGACCTGAATCTGAGCTATGTTCTTTCTTATTAAACCCCTGTGTGGGGTATGGATTGTACATAACAAACATCAAACGTTGTAATCATATCATCAGAGCCGCAGTCATATATCTTGGACACTAGGGTGAAGAAAGAGACAGAGCTGTCAACTGATCATAACCTGGTGTGTATTGGATACATTGGTGGGGAAGACTGCCAGACAGACCTAGTAAACCAAATATGTAGTGAGGGTGAACTGGAAACACCTGATGGAGACCCCCATCTGTGAAATCTTCAACTCACACCTCCAGGAGAAGTTGGGAACGTGAACTCTGAATGGTTCATGCTCAGGGACACCACTGTGGATATGGTTTCCAGGAGCTGTGGCCCTAAGGTCAACAGTGCCTCTTGCAGTGGCATCCTAATATCTCACCATTGAACACAAGGGGAAGGATGTTTTCAGGGCAAACAAGGAGGCCTTTGGGCTTGAATGTCCCAGAGATCACCTGAGGCAGCTGAAAGGTATCAAGGAGCCAAAAGGGCTGCATGTTCAGCGGTGATAACAGGAAGAACTTGGTTAAGGAAATTTGGAGAAGCCATGAAACAGGACTTCCAGTTGGCCTTGCTGCAGTTCTGGCAAACTGTCTGACAGCTTAGATAGCTGAAAGCAAGGCTGCAAGGCTGTGGTTGGTCTGGGTGAGGAACTGCTGACTTGAACTGGAGATAAATTCAACCAGCAGGAGCACTTTGAGGATTTCCTGAATTTGGCTGCCATGTCCCTCACTGAGGTAGCAGACCCTGAAGAGTCAGGGGGAAATGAAGCCATTTACAAAGGTAGTTAAAATGTTTCTCTGTTGCAGGGCAAGGGGAGTGGACATTATTTACCCCAGGATGCTGAAGGACCTGTATGTTGCAGGGCTGTCTTGGTTAACATGCTTTTCATGTTGCATGAAGGTCTGGGACAATGCCTGTGGAGTGGAAGACCTAATTTTTAATAAATAGGACTAGAGAACGTGTTCCAACTATTGAGGTTCACATGCTTCCTGAGAGAGTTTATCAAGGGGGTTGGAGAGAAGGCATTGGCCAATCATTGAGCCTTTGATTTAGGTGGAACAGTGAGTCTTTTGTCTGGGTTGTGGAACACTGGACCAGCTCTTTTCCCCTGCAGTTACTGAGGGTTTTGTGGGAGTTTAACCATCCAATCTACATGTGTTTTTTGGACTTGGAGAAGGCCTATGACTGTGTACCCCTGTGAGGGGTACTAAGGAAGTATGGGGTACCAGGACCACTGTTGCAAGTCATTTGCTTCCTGTAGAACTAAAGCGAGAGGGCTGTCTTCATCCTTGGTACAAAAGCAAACAATCATTTCCATCAAGGCTGTTCATTGTCACCAATCCTGTTTGTGGTATTCATGAACAGGATCTCAAGGTTGAGCTGTGGAGAAAGCTGTGGTGTCCAGGTTGAGAACCCAAGGATTGATTTGCAGGTTCTGTTGGCTTCTTGTGAACATGGCCTCAGCATGCACTGGAGCAGTTCATAGGTGCGTTCATATATTTCTCTTTTAGTTTTCTCAAGGTAATTAATTAATCTCATTTGTGATTATGTTATTTAGAGCAAGGCAAATAATTGTCAGCCAGTGTCAAGACAACTTGATTGAAGAGAAATGTGATATGGTGAACTGTATACTTGCTCCTCTTGCATGATATTGCCGATTGTTAGGCTACAATATTTTTTGTTATCTTTAAATCTCATATCAATTATGTTATTATCATGGGAAAACAAAGCTTTTCCACCTCAAGATCTTGAGAACATTAATCCTTATATCACAGTAAAGCGTTTGTTATCCAAAATAAATGACATAAATAACTTGATATCAAAGGAAAAAAAATTAGCTCATTACCTCGGGAAAACAACGTTTGTTATCTGAGAAAATCATATAATTAATCTGTTATCTCGAGGAAACAAAAGGGAAAAAACGCATGAATGCACGTCTGCTTGGGGCTTCCGTAATAATGTTCTGTCATTATCAGATTATTTTACTATAAAAGAGGCTCTTTTTGGACTCTCTTGTACAGTTCTTTGTCTCTGAACGACAGAAATTTAAGGAATATTCAAAATTATTTTGGTGTCAAATAGCCCTGATTGAACAAGATGTTTGTTTGCCTGCAAGTGTTAAGAAATATATGGACTTGTTTTATTAAGTAGGGTTGTGGAGGATTCAGGTTCTCCCAGGAATATTGTACTGGAAATGGTGATATTCCCATATATCCGCAATAAGGCATCATGTGTACACAGTCAATTTAAGTATATTTTTCATAATTAATTTACCTACATGGATTTTTGTGAGGGAGAAGGAAACCAGAGGACCCAGAGAAAACGCACAGGAATGACACCATTTATAAACTACAAAGACAGTACCCTGAGCTCAAAAAGATGTTACTGTCAAATTCTGTGCCCCGCTTTGTCAGAAAATCACATCTCTTTCATTCTTTGCTGTTAATATGATCTGATATCTGCAACTTGCAACTGAAACCTAGTTCACAGAGCTCTGAACATGTGTAGAGACTCTGACAGGATATTCTGGCTTATGACCCTTTAACTCTGCCTCTCTCCTAACTCGGTGAGGAGAGGGCTTTAATAGGACTCAGCTGTGGTTTTCCAAATGAGAAGAGAAAGGGCAACCCTGTTCCTCTCATAAGCTTCACCTTTACTGAGAACCCTCTGGCAAAAATAGATCTGTGATCTACCTGTGTGCACCATCCCTCCTGCATCTGTCAAAGATCATGTGCATTACAACAGACTACAAGTCCACATCTTTGGTTCTACTAAATAAATATTTAATTATTTTTAGAATCAGAAACCAGCCAAAAGTTTGGACAAGGTTTTTATCAGGTCTAATAGAGACACAACATCTGTCCAGTGAACTTGCATTGAGGTGGATGGCTGGTTAAAAGCTGTGGACAAGTCTGGCCCACAAGCTGGTAGATCCAGTTTATAGCCTGCATCAACAAGAATGGAATTGGTCTCAATTTCCTGTGGCTCCTCCTTATCTTTAATGTCTCAGTCTTAGGAGATGGCTGGGACTGCCAAAATGCCTAAGCTGCATCACAATCTATAGTTGCATTAGTAAGCTGTAAACTGCCTTTCAAAGCCTTGAAAGATGAAGTAATGAAAAACAGAGAGGGAGTAAAGTACAGAGACACAAATGATTAGATGCCATCTGACATTATGATAAATGAAGACTGGCAGAAACTGGAGGGCAGAAGATGCTGTTCAGAAAACAGAGACGATGCTGCATCACAGGAGACTGGCTAGAATGGCCAACTGAGGCCAAATCTGGTTTGGATCCCCTTCAACTCCCCAAACAAAGACCACCAGAGGGAAGGAAGGGTGCCAACAATTTCATGAGGAGTTTAGGGAAGTGGAGAAGAGGAAATCCTGTGATGGAGAATATAAAATACAGCAGTGAGCCTGTAGAAGAAGGAAGCATGCCATTGAGAGAAAAAGGACATGGTCTGAGCCCTGGAAAGTGGGGTCTTGCCCAGAGTTCTCATCCAAACATATGTTGTGCTCCCATGCCTGCCAAACCTGGTCACCTGGGCTAGAGCAGAATTACCAACATGCCCATTGTGTTCCAAGTAAGGAGTCTGCAAACACATCTCCAGCAGCTGTGCAATACGCTTGAAGACGGACAGTACTGATGGAGACATGTTCAAGTCCTGGGAACCATTGCTGTAGCAATCAGCACAGGACTTATGTGGACAAATGAATACCAACCTTGAAAGAAGACCGTTTTGTCAGGGCTAGTGAGCATCCAATGAAAGTTGGGCATAGGGTATTTGCAGCCCCTTCTTGTAACAGAGCCTTAAGCAGTTTGGGCATCAAAGGAGAGAGGCAAAGAAGAGCCATCTGCAGGACCACCGAAGTGGCAGAGAAGAGCCATGTGGTCAGAGTAGCTAGCTGGACATACACAAGCAACTAATCAACTCAGGTGGGGCCATATGATAACGAAAGACCTTAAAAAACAGACTCCATGCCAGGAACATCACTAATGATGAGTGCAGACCAAGGCATCAGCATATGTACTAAATTCAAAGCTACGTTTTTTTTAATGACTATTTGACAGGTAGATCCATCTCTCTTGTATTTTAAATAAATGTATGTTGAACATTTTATAGTTTGTTATAAAATTAGATTTTGAGCTATATTGTATATATGTTTGATGATTAAACAAATCTGTCAGAAATACACTCCCACTCCAATTCCTATCCTACACAGCATAGATTCCACTTTTCCTTCACTGGCAGTTTTCCAATCTAACAAGTTAAGAGATCCTGCAAGTCATCTCATCATGTAAATCTGCCGCTTACCCACTTTATCTAATCCCTTCCACAATACTCCTGACCATCTTTCAAGACCCCCACCATATATTATTAATAACTTCATATAATCTGGTCATATACCAACAGCGTTGAAGAGAGCCAAGGTTTTAACCACCTGAAGAAACACAAATTGGATCCCTCAGATATCAACAACTACGGACCGGTATCACTTCTATCTTTTCTTTTTTTAATCCTTGTATGCAGAATTTATAACTAATTTTTTATACCTCTTGCAGAACAACCTCCAAGACCCTAATCAGCCTGGTTTCAAAGCAGCACATTCCACAGAGACTGCAATTTTGGCTGTTATAGAGAAGCAACATCAGCCAGGAAGTCATCAGTTCTCATCCTTCTCAACCTTTCAGCAGTATTTGACATGGGCAACCACAAGAATCTCTTGTTCCTCCTCAGGAGTCTTGGAATCTATGGTTTAGCATGCCAGTGGCTTGCTTCCTATTTAGAAGGTCACTCATATCAAGTTACATGGAGGGGATCCACATCTCCTCTACGCAGACTCTCCATTGGTATTCTCCAAGCCTCGGTACTTGGTCCACTTCTGTTCTTCCTTTATTGTGGGTCCCTCTTTGATGTCATATCCTCACATGGGTTCTCATACCATTGTTATGCAGATGATACTCAACTTGTCCTCCCTTTCCTTCCTCAGACACTTATGTTTCTGTCCAGATCTCTGCATGTCTGGCAAGTATTTCATTATGGATGGCAGCTCACCAGCGAAAGCATAATCCCAGTGAGAAAGAACTGCTGTTCATCTAACTGAGTCCTCCCTGTATCAAGCTCTTGTAATCTCCCTGGACAACTCTTTAATCTCTCTTTCAGTAACTACACGAAGCATTGGGGTAACTATGGACAAATGCCTTTCCTTTTCCTCTCATATCGCTCATCTTTATCAATAATGTTGATAATTCCTCTTTAAAATAAAAAAAAATCATCCGTTTCTATTTAGGCCACTCAGATACTTGTTCAATCCCTTGTCATTTCAAGGCTAGACTATTCCAACTCACTACTGGCAGGTCTGCTGTTGAGTGCCATTTGATCCCTGCAACTTATCCAGAATGCAGTGGCATGGCTTGTTTTTAACCTTTCCAAGTTCTTCAACACTACTCCACTGCTACGCTCTGTTAATTGGATTCCTGTAGCTGCTTGCATTAGATTCAAAACATTAATGCTAGTTTACAAAGCCAAAAATGGACCTGCACCCTCCTTCCTCGAAGCATTTATCATACCCTGCTCTGCACCAAGTTCTTTCCAATCCTCTAGCACTGCTAGACTGGTCCCTCCTTCTATCAAGGGACAAGGAAAACCTGCATCTCTTCTCTGTTCTGCTCTGAGGTGGTGGAATGAACTTCCACTAGATAACTGGACAGCTGAGACACTGGATGTCTTAAAAAAACAACCACTGAAACTACCCTGAAAAGTACTTGGATTATCACTATTTTATGTATACACACACTCACAAAAAACCCACACACAATACCCAACCTCTGAATTTTGACTGATCATATATTGTATATGAGCCTGTGTCCTAGAGATGATCAGAACGTATTCACTGTTAGTACTGTAACTTTAAAACACTTCTTTAAGTCCCTTTGGATAAGGCCATCAGCCAAATGATATAATGTTTGGAAGTGTAAATGTTTTAGTGAATGAAAACCATGCATAGTATCATGTTTAATAGAAAAGACTTGTTTAAAATATTTTAATGTGAAACATGTAGTTGGTCGTAGGCAATGTCCGTCAACAGAAAATTAAATTGTCATTAAAATATGTTGGTCTCTTCCATAACTGGGTAATACCTCTATGACATTATTATTCATTATTTTAGTGAAAGCTTAAAAAAAATCAAAGGCAAGGCTTGAAACTCTCCTGGTTTTTACTGACCATTTCACAGGTGAAAACTGCTAAAATCCATTTGATAGTTTGCATTAAGGCATTTTGAAAAGGCTGTGTCGTTTCACTCTTATGAGAGTGAAAAAATTGCGAGAAGAGGACATGAATTTCACATTTCAGATAAGGCAAGTAAATGGCAATAATCACAGTATATAGATATTAAACTAACAAATCAGATATAAACTAGTGAACTGAATAAAATAAAATAAGACACAAATACAAATCCTATATGCTTCCATTCACGTATATTGAACAAGAGCCTGATCGTACATATAAAAGAAAGTAATACAGCAACATGTGTTATTATACAAATTAGTTCCGATTTACCGAAGAAAATACGGGTGCGTTTTTCCTAACAATGTAACCCCCTGGGTGAGGAATAATAGCTGTGTTTTTTTTCTGTTTGTTTGCTCTTTTAAATTCTGTACATCAAAATAGATTCATGATACAGCACATTTTAATAGAAACAGGCAAGCTCTACATGCAAGTTTTCATTTCATTTCATTTTACTCCTCTTTGCATTTTTCTTTATCAATAGTGTCCATCAACCCTGCTCCTTTTGCCATCTTAGCCTCACAAATCTCCTAATGTAATGGCATGCACTCAGTCAGATACCAAGTTATATGCAGAATGACTTACAGACTCAGTTAGACACAGTCATATATAAAGTCAGATACAGAATTAGTACCAGAAAAATTATTATCCAGACTATGTCAGAAAGCCATGGTACTCATTCAGATTTAAAAAAATCAGAGTCAGTAAAGTGATGATACGTGGTCAGACACAGTCAAAGTCAATAAAGACTCAGTGAGAGTCAGTAAAAAAGTGATGAATGAATCATGGTCAGATACAGGGACAGAATCATTTTCCCATTTGCTTTGAAATACCTGGCTCTAGACATTTAGGTTTTTAAAGTACATCTAACTTTTTATGTCAAATGCATCTAATGCTAAATTCAAATTATGGTCACAGGGAGGCTGGCGCCCATCTCAGCCGACTCTGGGCAGTTGCAGGGTACGCCCTGGACAGCTCGCCAGGCTATCGCAAGACAGAAACACACTGATGGCTACACAATGGCCTACTCTTTACAAATGACAGTAATGTTTCTTTTTTTTCATGCTTTTCACCACAGACAGTGAGAGACATGGCTGGCCTTTAATAACCTAGGTAGCTTCACTGGGGGGGACAACATTCATAACTTGGTGATAGTGAGGCTTGTGTAAGCCAACACCCTACCACTGGGCCACCACTGCCCCTTAAGGTATGATTCAGAGTCAAAGTCGTTATAGTGAGGATACAGACTCACCCAGTGTGATGATGGCGGGGCTGTTGACCTGGCGCACAGTGGTGCTGAATGGACAGCATAACAACTGCTCTGAAGCTATGGTCATAAATTTACAGCATTGCTATAGCACCAATGTTTGTGAGCAGGGAGACCAGACTCTGCACAGCTGAAAGACAGTAAAGGTGCACCCTCTTACTAGGAGAGTGCAGAATGGTGCTACATTTGCATTCAGGCAAATAATAACATGGTCAGGAACCCTCGCGTGATCGATAGTCATACTACTCCATCACATTCCTCCAATCCAACCAATTATCACAGCCGGGCTTATCGAGCAGGTCATCCTTGACCAGTTTCTGCGACGGCTGAATGAAGAAAAGAAAAGGACTGTGGGAAAATAGACAAGACATCATGAGACCTAGTCACTGGCCATTACTGCACCCTATCTAACGACAACATGGGGATATAGGAAAAATGAGCTTGTGCCAGCACATTTGAAGAGACTCACATCAAAGCTTCGGTCCTGTGCATTGGATTCCTTGGGGGGGGAGAAGACCTCGTTGCATGGCCATCACTTTTTAAAGAGCCCACTGGGTTGAAATGAAATGCAAATCCATGGGTTGATAAACCCCGGCTGGGTGGACAGTCTGACAGCATTCTGTTTGCAAGATTACATGATGCCCTTGCCATTTAAGTGCATGTAGGGAGTCAACAAGCTGAGTGATCCTCCACAATCACTCAGGACCCAGAAATCACAATCATTCAGCCTCAGAGTTGTACCTGCTTGTAGAAAGAGACCTTGAATGACCATTTATGCCTGAAAGAAGAATATCTGCTCTGAAATGAAAGAATGAGATCTGCTCTGAAGTGAAAGAGTGGAATCTGCTCTGAAATGGAAGAGACAACTTTGCAGAGTTCCAGGCCCTGTGTACACCACCTGCCTGGCAAGAAAAAACGTGGCAGATGCTGATGCTGGCATTGAATGTGGGTCTTCCTCCTGTTACCACTCTGTCTGCTGTGGTTAAGCACAAAGCCAGAGAGGGGAACTTTGGGAGGGAGCTGAAAGCCAACAAACAGCTGCAGGGACCAGGTAGAGCAGGGGGATCAACCTGACCCCCAATCAGTTTCTCACAGCCTATTTCCTGCCGATCAGCTACCACCGCAGCCACCATCACAGGTCCTGGGGTCTCCTTCCATCCAAGTACAACTTTTTGATTGGACACAGCAGGCCTCGTCAGCTTGGCGTGCTTGGTATGCTGGACTTTAAGATGACTTGGCCACAACAGCAGACAACCACATTGGTTTCCTCCCCTGTCAGTCAAGAATGGGAATCTTTGGCAAAAATAAGTTTCGGCTTACTGAAACTGGGGGCAGTGGTGGCCTGGTGCTGGATTGCTGATCCCACGGTTGGGGGTTCAAGCCCCACTGTCAGCAGTTGTCGCCACTGTCCCCCCAGTGCAGCTAACTGGGTTACCAAATGCTGGCCATGTCTCTCACTGTCTATGGTGCGAGGCATGTAAAAGAACCATTTCTGATTTTCGTCAAGAGGAGGCTGCACAGCTGTCAGCGTCTTTCTGCCCTGTGATGGCCTGGCAAGCTGTCCAGGGTGTACTCTGCCCTTGCCCAGAGTGTTTCAGTCGGCTGAGATGGGTGCCAGCCTCCCCGTTTCCCTAATTAGGAATAAGCGGTTTGGAAAATGAATGAATGAAATTAACAGGCATGCAGTCCGAAGAAATTTTGAGGAATCTGCTCCGAGGAGTCTGGTTGTGCCGCTGGAGGGGATTTTGGAGGGGGTGAATGTTCATCACGGGCACTGAACAAGAGCTGATTAGCAGGTCCACGACCCTTTTTCTCCATAACTCGCAGGGGAACCAAAACAAAAACGCAAGCGATATTTGGGTACATTTATTGCTATTGAAAACTGCATGTGCTGTTGCAGTTCATTTGTGCTCTACGATGTATTGGTGAGGTGAACGTTCATCATGCATGCAGTTGAATAGGTGATGAACGTTACATGACTTTGGGCCATTATTTCGGTGGGGTGGGGACTATTTTGATATTTTTACAAAAAGGGTGCCATGCGTTGATCTGTCATTGACTAAATAATGAAGAATACAGAGTGTAATGAGTGTTTACTGCCCTAATCAGACAGCTTTTGCCTGACAGGGTGAAAACGAAATACTCTTCAGTCCATTTTTAAGGGAAAATCTTTTCACATTTTTAGTCAGAAAATTGTTTGTGCGGCATTGAGGTCGGAATTTCTTTTTCAGGCATTTTACTCACAAATGTAAGAAAGACTATGGTTGTGTGATAGAAGATTTTTCTTATTTACCTCAGGATTTATTAGTGTTTCTTGGGGTTGCCACTACTGTGGATTTACACATATGGATCAAGATTATTTCATTTTAATTAGAATAGAATAAAAATGAGGTAAACAAACACGCAATCTTACTCTTGATATGTAAAGTGCACAGAAGTGATTCTATGTCTTTTCTTACCCGTTATATTTTATTATAAATATTCAGGATTATAACTTAGTTTTAGTTCATTTTAAATGTTTAATGCATATTTTTTGACTGGGTTACAGACTATCCGCTTTGGTGCTCGAGACTGTGTGTTTCAGTCTTTCATTCTTTCTTAGTTTCCTGTTTTTTTTTAAGCTGCCTTGCCCATCTGTTCTCATTCTGCTGGACTACTGGCCGGCCACAGTCACAAGGCTTGCGTGACTGTGTGGTTCTATGCGTGGGCCTGCCTTTATGTAAATTGTTGTATGATTTATCAAAGTGCACTGATTGAAATCACCATGCAGGAATGTAAATTGGAAGCAGTTCAGAGAACTGGGACTCGACTGAGCAGATGTTATAGGTGCTGCACATAATCTGCATTACACACACGCACATACACCTGCTCTCACACATCATCTGCCAGCTTCGTCTCTCTGTCTCAGTAATGAAGTTTGTGAGGTTAGGGCTATAAAAATGGATTTTTGTTATGTTGTATTTATATATATATATATATATATATATATACACACATGTATGTGTGTGTGTATATATGTGTGTGTGTGTGTATGTAT
>JAQNCB010000022.1:28272257-28286767 GCA_030068295.1 Euristhmus nudiceps | reverse complement strand
CAATCAGCTTGCGAGATTTGAAGGATTCAGACCTGAATCAACCCAAGAACTGAATCAGTAGCGACCCCTCGCGGCATTTGTCTGAACTTTTTCCATATTTTTAGATGAATATTAAAAAAAAACGGAAAAAAAATCTGCGATGCACTGAAGCCATGAAACCTGAAGCGCGATATAGCGAGGGATCCCTGGATAACAAAGTATTGAGATTAACTTTTGTTATTGACCAAATACTTATTTCCTTCAATCAATTGTGAATAGATTATTTTTTAAAAATCAGACAATTTTTTGGATTTTCCCCCCCTCATTTTGTCTCTCATCGTTGAGGTATACCTATGATGAAATTTGGAGACCTCTCATTTTTTCAGTGAGAGAACTTGCACAATTGGAGGCTGACTAAATAGTTATTTGCCCCACTGTATTATGTATTTAAACTTGTCGTGATAAATTCTGAATGTGTGTGCATGGTGGCCTGTAATGGACTTGATCTCGTCTAGTTTGTGTTGCTGTCTTATATCCAAGATTCTGGTTGTAGATTCACTAGCACCTTGAGCATGAATGAAACTGGTTATTCAAGAAAAATGAATGAAATATCATGAACTGCAACCATCATATATATCACATTCATTGTATCTGATGCACACTTTTAACTTGCACACCACAATAGCATTGATCTGTCGTGTTTAAAATATTGTCAGACCTTACTTCTCTTTTTCATATTTACTCACTGTTTGCTTGTGGAGACAGGGCAAAGCAAAGTACCCTAATAATTATTTCTGTATTTGAATATTGGCTCCCTGGTATAGATACTGCTTGGTATTGATTTCGTTTTTTCTACATGTGCCATGACAATAAAGTCAAATCTAATCTAAAAAATACTTAAATACATGTGTACATGTTCTAAAATGTGCAATAATTATTTTCAGCTACCACTAAGGTGTGCATTATATCCTTAAGGTCACATTTTCTTATGTGAAGCTAGAGCAGATGATCTCAACTTTAGGTTTCATCATGTACTGGAAAATATCAGCAGTATGCATGACACACAAAATAAGAATGTCATATTTGACTCCCGAGTGGCGCATCGACAAGGTGCGTGACTATTAACCCAGAGATCGAATCAAGTGCAAATCCAGGTTAATGCCACAGCCGTTCAAGACTGAAAGTCCATAAGAGCTAATTGGCTGAGCTCTCAAGGGAGGGAGAGATGGCATACGCTCACTTCCCTGTCATTCACAGTGATCGCCAGCCAATCATGGGCATCTATGAGCTCAATCGAATGAAGGGGCAGATAGCGATTTACCTCCAAGTGTGTTAAACCGTCCCCACAAAATGCATGCGCCGCACTTCGAAAAGAGGTGGCTTGCTAGAATCGCATGGAGCATAGAGGGGCGTGTGCATGCTTTCGTCCCTCCCTTGGTGGTTGTGTGATAGGGAAGGCAATACTTGATGGGTGCGAATTGGATATGACTAAAATAGAGAGAAAATGGGGGGGGGGATTTCATCTTTATAATGGTTTAGAAGACGTTGCAGTCTATGTGTATGGCAGCAGCGAAAAGGAAAATCCTTGCAGAAATGAAGTGTAATGGCTCGATTTCATCCATCTATTTCTAGGCCAACATTTTGGCCTTTAGCGTAACAGCATCAGTATGTTTCATTTAATCCCTTTTTATCCATTGTTGCTTTGTATGCTTGCTGAGTGTTGGGCCTCAGTAGAAAAAAAAGATCTGTCTTTGTCCACAAGTGTGTGTGTGTGTGTGTGTGTGTGCGGGTGTCTATTATGTATAGTATTATTAAGAATTTATTCAGAAATGCTTTGTATTGTTATTTGGAACAGATTCGATCATTTTCATTATGCTGTTTATTTAAAAAAAAGTTTAAAAAAAGTTATATAGGATAGAGTCCATTTATTTTGATTTTTACCATTACATTCATGGCAGATTTTTTATTTTATTTTATTTTATTGTTTAAATATAATCATGTAAATATTCTTATTTATAAAACAACAGCAGTAATAATTAACTCTTGTTGATTTTCCTATAACTTCTCTAACTGTTGTTAATGTTGCTAACATTGTTAGAGGAACGTATGTACATATTGCACAAGTGCATTTTAAATAAATGTAATTACTGTGAGGATAATCTATGAACATGAATATGAAAATCTAAACACAGTTCTTGCATCTATAATTGGATGGAGTGTTATCAAAGTAATGTTTCTCGCTCTTGTACAAATGACGATAACAATTTGTTTTTGTTGTGTTTGCGTTTCCACGTCCATGTTTATAGGGATATCAGCAAAAATTAAACGCACTTACAGGACGCTAAATATTCGCCATTATCCATAAATAACCCAAAGAAAATATAACAAATTAACTTGTTTTGAAGTTTAAGTTTATAAAGGTTTTGCCGGATGCCATTTTTTGCTAATGACCTGTGTATAACAGTATGGGGAGTACTCAGGGAGCATTATAATTGTGGCAGACATATGTTAGTGGGTCTGGACAGGGGTATATTGAAAATATTATAAATATATAACTATAGTGTTTGAAAGTGTAAATCCTATTGTTAACAATGGATCAAAAAAGTTACCAACAGTTTTTGGACAACATCATATGTAATGACTAAGGAGTGATATTTTTTTATATATATATTTTTTTTATATTGATATTTATATGACATTGATATTTTTTGTTCTCATCACTTTCAAACTTGCTCCATACAATTTCCATTTTATTGTCAAATCTACAGGGTCAATAAATAGCTAAATTGTGGGCCTTCCTATAACTCAGAAGTTGTAAGTTGTAATGAACGGTAACTATCTGTTCCTTTGTCAATCATTCTGAGGATATCACCCTTAATCATAACCGAAAAAACAGCAATTACAAAAAAATAGTAACAATGACCACAAAGGGATTTTTATTGTAGCCTACACTTCACACACGTTCAACCACAAACAATAAAAAAAAGACAATAGGACAACAATCACGTGTTCTCACATACATTTATATGAAGTTCTTTATCCAGCAGGGTATGTAATATTTACACTAAGTTGAGCTTTCTTTATAATGGACTGGTTCATCGAACTGAGTTATTTATAGGTAGTGTTCATGACATACTATAAGCCTGATTAATCATTATTCTTATCAGTCAATAATCAGAAGTGCATATTAGGTAGCCTATGCAGTAATTGCACACATTTATTCCCTGATTGTGTTTAATAAACTCTACAGCGGTTCGGTATTAAATCTGAAGTGGTAGTCTGAATTACAAGTCGGGCAGGTGGGAGGGTAGCAGAGCAGTTCTTGAACAATCTTTATAATAACAATCTATTTAATAGGCGGAACAGAGATATGAGATATTTCCCCTTACCATCGTGCAAGAGAGAGCTGGCGTTCATATACTGGTAACTGTTACCAAAACCCACCCACCCACCTCCCCCAACACACACACACACACACACACACACACACACAGACACACACACACACGTTGTACAACTGCCAAATATCAATCCTTGGCACTTCTGAGGTAAGAATGCATTCAACTATGATGAATTAAATAGTGAACTCGGAATATCTACATTTCTTCTGTTTGAAATAAAAAGAATACTATAATCTTTTATTATTATTGTTATTATAATTTTTTATTATTATTATTATTATTATTATTTTTATTATTATTATTATTATTGTTGTTGTTGTTTTTGTACCCCCTGTGGCAATGATAAAGGGAAAAATCTCTTTTTGTTAAACCAAGGCTTAATTAGAGATCAAATTCTTATACATCGTGTTATCGTTTCCGCTGATGACTACAGAAGTGTTATCCTTCTTAGCTCGATCTGTAAATTCACGGAGTTACACGTCCTCTGAGTCCGCCTCTCCTGGCGTGTGTTTTCCTGAATCGTCGACGCATTCGCGTCTCTGTCTCTCAATCTGCTCCTGCTCAGCCCTGCTGCTCGGAAACTTGTCCTTGTTGTTCTCTTTCTTCCACTTCATGCGCCGGTTCTGAAACCAGATCTTCACCTGGCGCTCGGTCAGACAGAGCGCACGCGACACCTCCACGCGCCGCTTGCGGTTCAGGTACGGATTAAACAGGAACTCCTTCTCCAGCTCGAGCGTCTGGTAGCGGCTGTACGTCTGTCTGCCCCGCCTCCGGCCGGTAGCTATGAAGGGAAAGAAAAGACACAGAATGCAAAGGGCTTTAGGAAGAGATCTAATACATATTCACTGGAATCCTTTGCGTATCAGTACGTGGGAAAGCTGACGCTCTGTCCAGATGGATGTGGCTGCCGAACTCGCCTGTCATAAAAGATGTAATTGGGGGGTAATAAGCAGGCCTACAACAGACCCGAAAACAACGTGGTGTCAAAAGAGAATGGGGGGTTTTTCCAGCAGTATCATCTCACCTTGTGGTCGCATCCAGGGGAAGAGCTGCGCTGGGCATGTTTCTGCGCCCTCCAGATCATCACTGATGTAGCTTGCTTTTAGACTGTACTCCCCAAATTGGGCTAAATCCGTATCTTGTGCGCCGAAAAAAGTCTGTCTCTGTAAGGGGTCCTGTGCAAAAAGGTTTGGCGCCGGCTCTCCGTGGTACTGGCTGTGCTGGTACGGTGCGTGTGAGAAAGTGGAGGCTCCGTGGTGATAAAAGTCCGGAAGCTGCGCGGTGTGTTGAAATGTAGATCCTGTGCTGTGTCCGTACAGTACAGACGGTCTGCCTGCAAGCTCCTGTGTGTACCCAGAACACTCGTAGTAGTTCGGACGCAGGGAGTCGTTTCCTTTAAATTTGCTAAAGAGAGAATTTACGAAATAGGAACTCATCTTTTTTTCCCCCTTCTTTTCATCAACTTTCTTAGAAGAGTTCTATGATATATTAGCTCACAGCAACCCTGTTCGGAATGTATTTAAGCCATCCAGCTTATCTTATAGTTATGCGCAAATCTCTGAACAAATTAATCCACAAGTGTAATCAAATAGTATTTTTAGTGATGCGGTTTCATTAAATGGTGGTTGTCTTCCCTCCTGTAAAGCTCTGCCAAGTTGTTTTTCATTTTCAGTCTTACTGACTCCTTTTTCATTGGCCCTGTCATCTCCAAACAGACAACAGCTCGGTGGTGATAGTGGAATGAACAGGGAGAAAATGGAAGAGGGGAGAAGGAGTTGGTGATGTGTGGGAAGAGGGGAGGTAGAGGGAGGGATGACACTGCTGGAAACAGATTTCAGTGGTGAGAGCTCATACGACACATCCAAAATTCATAGTCCAACCACAAAAGCGTTGTTAGCATATGCTCTTATTTATACGCTTGCTTTAAAAGCATCAAATATTGAGGTTAGTGATGGAACTGCACATTTAAACCTAACATACGTTCGTGACACCAGGCCCTACGCACGTGGGATGTAGGCCTTCAAATGTATTGTAGGGTTTCAGACTATTGAATTCCACTGAATGATTTTTTTTTTCAGCAGTCGCCCTTATCATTTCTATTTCAACAGGGACAGAAATCATCACGAAGCCCTTGACATCCAAATACATTTACACTAAATAGGGCCACGTTATATGTAATTAAATGTGTCCTGTTTACGAATAACATGACTACATTCCTATGTTTGTATTCATCAGATCACGGATGATTGTATTCTGGTCATAGTTATTCGGATATCTGGAATAAACAGCCTGCAAAAAATTCTTGCATCCCAATATTATAAGAAGCTCAGGGTTTTTTCGTACTTGTTCAGTGCTTATTATGTGAGTTTCTAAGGACATATGTTGTTGGTATACTCTGTTATCTGAACAGATTCGATTTCATTTGATGTTTATTTATTATCTTTAAATAATCGTCACTGACATGCCTATCTTTGAGCAGGAAAATGGTTCGTCTTTGAAGATGAATTTAGATCAACGCTGCCCCCAGGCGATGAGAATCGGTAGTGCAGGCAGTCGGAGGAATGAAAACGCACAAGAAGAGTTCACTATAGATTACCAAGATCATTCACGGATTTTGTTCTTTTTTTTTTAAACCTCGCATTCATTTTGCGCTTTGGATATTTATGAAGAAAGAAGAAAGTAAGCCTATCTATGAAATCTCAACCAAAAATAAGTTGTGGATGTAAACTATAAGTGCCATTTCACATCCAAGATATAGGCCTTGTGATTCAAAAGCCTTGACTCAGCCATCACCCCTCTGTGTAGGTATCTTCTGCTTACTGGAAGAAAAGAGAGACGGAGAAGGATAAGACAGACCCAAGCTTTTAATGCGGTTGTGTAAACAAAATGAAAAGTCATACCTGAAGACAAAATGACAGCATACTCGAGCAATTTACCATGAGAAGGAAATATTATAAGGAAAGGAATATTTCTTGAGCTTGGGTTATATGACATATTATACTGAATTTTTTAAATGTTTTTTTTAATTGAATGGTTGTATTGTTTGGGTTTAATTATATATAACATTTGTAAGCGTGGTTACCACAGAAGATATTTCGGTGCTAAGGATGCTTTTTAATCCACGTTATTCCTTTATAACGAAGGTCCAAATTTCAGGTCTATCCTAAACCAGCTAATTTAAAAAAAGAGCTTGCCATGGGAATAGCTAGTGATGTGCTTTTTAGACTTCCGATCACAGATTTCCTCCTGATTCTCTCTTAATATTACAGTGAACGGGTTGTCAGACTTTTACTAAGCAGTGTCCTTGTAGTAGTAAGGTGGATGACTTACCCAGACTCTTTTTAAATGGTATCATGTGCTTTAGTCTGCTGAAAAGAGTAATTGATATTTTCAGATTAATTCGCAACATTTGAGTTTATCTGAATGGATTTGAATGCACCCGTTGTTTTTTCCATGAATACCAAGAATTTCATCTGTTTAACAATCAGTGAAGGAAACTATTCTTTATAGTTGTTTTCTGCTTCCTAACTGCAATTCATTCTAATAAACTGGTTGAAATACACGTATCAAATCGCATCCAGACATTTCTTCAATAGACTTTACTTGTCGTTGCTTGATTATCTAACGAAGGCAGCAAGATTACACTGAGCTTTCCTCAACCAATCAGGAAAATTAATAAGCATACATTCCCCTTCTTCGTTACTATTCCTCCTGAGCTCTATCGCTTGAATTGACAATAGATTATGAACAGTTATCAGGATTATTTCCCGTTTGAAAAAAGTAGCACCAACAGACGATGATGATAATTAACATATAGTAACATGTTATAATAAAAACAATGATAATAAGTAATATTTTGATTATGATGACACATTCACTGAACTGCTAAATTTAATTTGTTTTTAAAAAGGTTCAAATGATTCTGAAAAAAAACACTAATTTATGAACGTTTTCATTATCAAACTACCAGAAAATTTGCTCGTTGAAAACAGCAGTAAAATATTAATATAATAAATTACTTGTTAACTTATTAAATTACACACACACACACATTATATATATATATATATACACACACACACACACACACACACACACACACACACACACACACACACACACACACACACACATATACATATTCACTGGTTTAGAAGCAAAGTGTACGTTTTTACTTTGAGAACGAATATTTTGAGTTGTACATAAAGCATTTTCTTTCAAATTAACTTAAAGTTAAACAGGTTTTCAGGGATTTTGGATGTTTGGCTGTTTCATTGAAGTATAGATTTATCCTTCGGATGCTTTAGGATTAGTTATTGCTATTTAAATTTGGTATATGTATAATATTAATAAGTTCAAGGTTAGTTAGTATTATACCTATTATCATTATATTATTATTTTATTTGGTTCGTTATCATATTATAATCTTTTAAAATCTTAATGTAGGTTTATTTCAGTAGCCTACATCATGCTATCAAAATAGTTAGACATCACATCTTAAAAAAGATGATGAAAACAACCTAGCAGGCTACCAGCTCAGCAGAGAGACATGAAGTGTGCGGCTGAAGGATCTGTGCATGGCACCACGGGGAAATCTAAAACCCATTTGTAGGCAGACAATCTTGTTTTTGCACTGGGCTTTTGGGATGATTTTACGGGTGTGCGCTTCCGTGCGCTGGGAGCGCACAATAATACTATTTTCTTTTTCAGCAAATTAAAAACGGCGTGCGTGTTTCAAAGCATAAATAAAATAGGAATTAACCAACGAGAGGTTAATAAGCAATGTTTGGTATAGTCTCATTGGAATAGCTATCATCTGGGCAAATATAATGGTCTGGAACAAGAAATAATTCTGGTCTGGAACAAGAAAACAGCTGTTCTGCAGACATACCTTAAAACAAAAACTTTTAAAGTCAATTGTATTACATTTAACCTGCAGGAGCTACAAGATAAACCGATGCGTTATGGTTAACGAGGTAGTGAATGAGTACGGGTGTGTTAAAAAGACCTAAACATCACACCTCATAAAAAATGAGCATACTTTAATCGAAGAGTTTATTTTCGATTAACTTGCAGTATGCTCTGTCATTAATTCAAAACTTTCATCCAACTTATCGCGTTCTAAAACCCCCAGGAGGATACCTACAAAATTCAAAATCAATTCAAAATTAGCCTAAATTCTTGCAATTCTGAGAAATTCATCACTGTTTAAAAATCTAAAAAAAAAGAAGAATACTTTATGTATATATTCATCCATTCATTCATTTGCTCAGCTGCTCAATCCTAATTAGGGTCGCGGGGATGCTGACGACCATCTCAGCCGACTTTGGGCAAGGGCAGAGTACACCCTGAACAGCTCGCCAGGCCATCGCAGGGCCATATATATCAATACTTCTTTATTATTATTATTATTATTATTATTATTATTATTATTATTATTATTATTACAGTGTTTTATTTCATCTTCATAATGTGACTGGCACTTTAATCCTTATTTTGGCTTCTAAAAATAAAATGCATTCATACAATCCCCTTGGCAACTAAATAGATTTTAGATCATGAAAAGGAACTGGTGAAATGCAGTATTTGCTTAATATTAACAATCGTTGGCAATCAATATTTTTACAACACAATATGCTAAAAAATAGTTTACTTTTTTCGATAATCTTATAACACTGTGATGGTCACTGTGGTGGTCTGAGGCCAAAATTCAATAAATTACAAATAAAATTCAATATTATGTCTGGAAGAGTTTTTACAAAGTTCCATAGAGCAAAACACAATTTTTCTGCTGTCTAAACAAATGTTAGGAAAATATTGCTTTCGATTGTTGTGGCTGCCACATAAAGTGAATTATCATTTTGTAACCAAAACCAGTAAGATCCAACTGTTTACTGGTTACATTTAGGATGGGAATTTGCACCATTTTAAGAACTTGAATGATTTTTAATTGCAAAGAATGTCATTAAGACTTTTTTTTTAAACAGACTTCTAGTTTTAGAAGAAAAAAATAAAAAAGGAAGAAGGAATTAGTGCCCTTTTTCCACTCAGAAAATACTGTTAGTTACATGTTTTGCTTTATGATCCATAACATATGGAGATTCAGCTGTAATTGGTTTATACTTTATTAAAATAAATCTACTATTTTAAGTAAAAAAATTTAATTTTTTAATCAGTTCAAATTATACTCCAAAAATGAGTACAGAAATACTTTGCATTTATACCTAAACAATAAAAATATATAAACCCCTGATTCTAAGGTACAGTGAAAACTATTTAGAATTTAAATGGCTCCTGACTGGGAACAGTGCACAGATTGATACCTTAGCTCGGCTATTGACCAGCAGGGTATCTCATATATTAGTGGCTGTGTCGGTCATGTGACTTTTTGTAATGGCCTTTGTGGTTGTGCAAGTGTGACTAGGATGTGGGTTAAGAGGGACTGAACTAGAAAGGATGAACAGATTCTGAAAAGCTTTACAGTCAGTGCACATGGAAGCACAACACAACCGCCTTGAAAGCAGCTGCTGCATAGATATTACTGTAGCCCGGTTCCTTGACTCCAGAAAACATGATCTGATACCACCCTTTCTAGTAAGAGGGCTAGTACCTGTCCAAGAGAGTAAATTTATATATTGATTCATAACTTAGTAAAAAATATATATTAATTAAATTTACTACACTATGGGCAAAACATTTGAAATATGTTTTAATGGACCAACATCAGCCCAGAAGCAAGCTGGCAGCAGTTTAAATTTATTTATGTTCCCATGGTACTCGATTTGCACCTATAGATCTCCTGTGAAGGGTTTGCTGCTCAGCTTCTGATGTCGAGGTTGTTTCCAGGTCGATATGCTGGAAACTGGCTGGTTCACTCAGTATTACCCATGGAGGCTGCCAATCATGCAAGGTCGGTGGCATACAGTGCTACATGAGGCAAGAGTGCAAATACTGTAGGCATGGTTTGCCTCCTAGAGAAACTCTCTGCTGTTTCACAGTACAGGGGAGTTTATGCCTCCAAAGCTCTGTCACAGAACCCAACTCGATAAACAGATATAAGAACACCAGTTTTGTAATATTTTCTCAGTCACAGCAAAGATGTATACCAATCAGCCATAAGATAACAAAAAATTACGAATACTTACATGAATAACATTGCTTATCTTGTTACAGTGGCAAGTCTGGGTTGTATTAAGCAGAAACTGAACAATCAGCTCTCAAATTTGATGTGTTGAAAGCAGGAAAAAAAAACAAGCAGGCATAAGGATCTGCATGATTTTGAAGTTTGGGTCCTGGTAAGCCATGCTAAGTACCTATCAACGGTGTTACAAGGAAGGAAAATCAGTGAACTGGCAAGAGTGTCAAGGGTACCCAAAGCTCACTGATCCATGTGGGGAGCAAGGCTGAGTAAGTCTGATGTGATTCCACTGAAGAGATACTGTGGCAGAAAACTTCTTAAACTGTTAATGTTGGCTGTGATACAAAGCTTGTCTCACATGGGGCTACCTAGCTGCAAACCAGTCTGGTGTTAATGTTATTGCTGATGGGTCTGTATACTTCCTATACTATTAGCAACAGCAATAATAATAATAATAATAATAATAATAATAATAAAAATAGCTAGGCTGCATAGACAGCGTGTTTTTGCCCTGCAATGGCCTGGCGAGCTGTCCAGGGTGTACTTTGCCCTTGCCAGCAGTTGCCTGAGATGGGCACCAGCCTCCCTGCGACTTTAATTAGGATTAAGCGGTTCAGAAAATGAATGAATTTATTATTATTATTATTATTATTATTACTATTATTAATAATAATAATAGGCGGCATGGTGGTGTAATAGCTAGCACGTACGCCTCACAGAAAGAAGGCCTGCGTTCGATTCCCAGCCTGGGCGTTTCTGTGTGGAGTTTGCATGTTCTCCCCGTGCTTGCGTGGGTTTCCTCCGGATACTCTGGTTTCCTCCCACAGTCCAAAGGCATGCACAGTCGGCTAATCGGCTGTTCCAAATCTCCCTTTGGTGTGAATATGATTGTGAATGGTTGTGTGACTGTTGGCCCTGTGATGGTCTGGTGAACTGACCAGGGTGTATCCCACCCTCGCCCGGAGTCGGCTGAGATGGGCGCCAGCCTCCCCGCAACCCTAATTAGGATGAAGCAGTTCAGAAAATGAATAAATAATAAATAATACTGTGAGGGCTTGCCGTGCTGTCCAGGATGTACTCTGCCCTCTCCCAGAGTCGGCTGAGATGGGGGCCAGCATTCCCACGACCCTAATTAGGATTAAGCAGTTCTGAAAATGAATGAATAAATGTATAATAAATATCAAAAACAATCATAGTTCATCATCATCATCATCATCATCACCATCATCATTATGTAAAATTCATACAAATATATGTTTCTGTCCCAAGTCCTGGCATTTTACTGTCTTGAATACAGTCACCGGATTCTACTTTACTGATGATCTCATACCCTACTCTCATGCGTGGTAAGATCAGGCTGTGCACTATATAGCAACTGATAAACCTAATCAACCACACCCAATTCCCACAGCAAGTTTTTTTTCTTTTAAGAAGGGCATTAACTCGTTCTGCTTCCTTCACTTTCTCTTCTTATGACACATTCAAGAACAAAGCAGATGCTCTTGCTGAAGGCTGAAGAAGGGGGTATGGAGTGTAGTGAAAGAAAAATAAAGACAGGCTGTCAACTTCGGGTTACATCTTTTATGGACATATTAAATTATTTGAAACAATTAAATTAGCAGAAATAAGCATGCATTTATTTTATTTGTTATTATTTCGCATGGGTAGTATGGTGATGAAGTGATTAGCATATCCCACAGTACAACTGCACTTTAGGCTAATTCACTGATCCTAATTGCCTCCCCCGAGTGTGTGTGTGTGTGTGTGTGTGTTGGGGCGGGGGTTGGCGGCTGCAATGATCTGGTGAGGTGTTTGGGGGTATACCCAGAGTCGGATGAGATAGGCTCCTGCGTCCTTGCGACCCTTTTAGTATTTCACCAAATGAATGAATCAATGAGTGAGGCACTCTCCTCTAACTTTTTTTTTCTTGCTCCATCTAGTGGCCGATCGGTGTAACACCATACTGTTTGACTAGGTGAAATTAAAGGGAATACATCTTTAATTATTCTCATAATAAATAATAAAGGTCTGTTAAGTTTATATATGTCTCACTGTCTGGCGAGAGGCAAGTAAAAGAACCATTGCTGACTTTTGTGAAGAGTAGGCTGCATAGACAGTGTGTTTCTGCCCTGCGATGGCCTGGCGAGCTGTCCAGGGTGTGCTCTGACCCCGAGTCGGCTGAGATGGGCTCCAGCCTCCCCTAATTAGGATTAAGCGGTTCAGAAAATGATACGTTTGTACACCATTTAAAGTTTATACCAGCAAAAATGATGACATGATGAAAGGTAGCTCATGTCTGATTCAGAGCTTGGTTTGGGGCGTATTTGCACTTGGCTTGGTTTGGCTCTTTCTCCTGCAGATTCTCCTTGCAGGTTCTTGTGATTTTCTTTATGCTTTTATTCTTTTTGTTCCTGTTTCAGACGAAGCTCCTGCAACTGATGCCTAAATACATATGCAGGGATTAGAAATAAATAAACAGTGACAGCTCATATTTTATTGTTACGAAGGGCTTAGCCCATTTTGTGAAGAGATGCATATGGAAATGACCTTGAACGTTCCTCCCTTGCTTTAGAGGCTGCAGTCTCTCAGAACAGAGAGCTGCTGTGTTTAAAATATTTCTCATATTTCTCTCCCCCTTTTGTGGGGTAGATTGGACGAAATCCCACCAGGATGATTGGCTTTGTATCTCTGCATCTGCTCCAAACTGTCAGCCTGAGTTTGGTGAAGTTCCTCATTCCTGATCACAGAACAGAATAGTAGCTACACAGAGACTCAAAGTATACGAGAAATATACTCAACACGAAACGAGCTCGTCCCTCATTATACACAACGATACGCAAAGGATCACAGCTAGTCACCAACACAAATATGCAAGTCAAACTTGAATCCATCAATTATAAATGGCGATGGAAAAATGGCAATGGGTTCAAAAATCAGAAAATGGCAACTTGGCAGAAAATGGCAAAAAAAAAAAAAAAAAAAAACATGGCCCGGAATAGTGAGGTATATCTCACCTTAGATATATAAACTTGGCAAATCATGTGTTCACCTGGTCGGATGTCTTTGCTGGACTTACTGAGAAAGTTACTACGACCTTGGCAACCAGACTCTGGTTTGCAAATATAAGTTTTGCTTCTTTGGCTCTTGCATAGGCCTGAAAATCACTAAAACTGTAATATATGAGTAAAAAAGATAAAGACCGTGTTGTCAGCTAATAAGATTATGTCCACAGATGCCATGCATTTACTGTTAATATTGCAAACAGAAAACTTACTCTGCAGGAAGGCACCAGGTGCGTGGAAAGATCACATACGGTTCAGGTTCCTTGCAAGAAGGTCTTTCCTACATATCTCATTGATTCCTGGAAAATGGTTAATTTTCTGCATGATGGAATAAAACATGGGTAAAATGAGCACCAGGGAGACAGTCAGCAAATAAAGCTTAAGTGTAATTACCTGATATCGCTTCATTTCCATGACTCTATCCAAAGACACTGAAAAATCAGTCCAAAATAAAGTCCATTCTACTCCTTCCTCAGCCTCTCGCAGGCCATATCTGCGGGCAGCACGGCGCACTAACAGTAATTAGAAAAACCATCAGATTAAGTTGTCATGGCATCAATGTTAGCAGTTATGGGCTGAGACTGTTAACAAATTCTAAAAACAACATGTAGCATCATACATTTTAATCCAGCATCAACTCACCACTGTCATATTTACAGTTACTGAGATTGATCCACAACCATCGGAAAGAAAGAAGGCAAGCAACAGACAGACCTGTGCATTGCTCAGAACACAGTAAATAATACTACTGAATACTGCGACAACAATGAGGTGCAATGATGACTTCTTCTTATTATTGTTTCCGTTCATGGCTCTAAAAGTAACACAGGAACTTAAAGCAAAACATAACCCTAATTCAAAAACTGAATGAATGTTTCCTCGGGACTTTTACGTCACGTTTCAACATCGGAAAAAATGTGTATGTATTCT
>JAQNCB010000022.1:28261147-28272157 GCA_030068295.1 Euristhmus nudiceps | reverse complement strand
AAAAGTCTGAAATTGAAAGATAGTAATAATCTGTGACTGATCAGCAGGGTTGTGAAACGGGTGGGCGGTATTTTGTATCGACTTTGGTATTGACTTTATTTTGTATCGACTATTTATTTATTGTATCGACTATTTGGTATCGACTTTATTTTGGACAACATTCGCCTCTCCAACACGACCGTCAGAGAGCCCAGTTCCATCCCCACAACATTACGGTGTTGCGGCTCAGTTTGTTCAGTCTGTTTGCGTCTGCAACCCTTAGCCTGCTGCCCTAGCATGCGACAGCATACAGGATAGTGCTGGCCACAACAGACTCATAGAGCATCCTGAGATGTGTTCAACAGATGTTAAGCAATCTTAACCTTCTCAAAAAAATGGAGATGACTCTGACCCTTCTTGTAAAGTGTGGCAGTGCTCTTGACCCAGTCCAGTTTATAGTCAGTATGTACTACAAGGTATTTGTAATCCACCATTTCCACATTGACACCCAGGATGGAAACAGGGGTCCCTGATGTATTGGGTCTCCCAAAATCCACAATCAGTTCCTTGGTCTTTGTTGAAGCTGCGGATGGTTCTGCTCGCACCATGAGACGAAGTAACCCATCGCAGCTCGATACTCCATCTCATCACCTCCCCTGATGCATCCGACTACATCAGAGTCATAAAACTTCTGAACATGGCTGGTCGCTGTGCAGTAGATGAAGTCCATTTTGTAGAGACTGAAGAGGAGAGGGGCGAGGACGGTCCCTTGTGGTGCTGACCACCATATCTGACATACAGTGCTGCAGGCGCACATACTGTGCTCTTCCGGTCAGGTAGTCCAAAATCCAGGACACGAGAGAGGCAGCCACCTGCATCACCGTCAGCTTCTCTTATTTTACATATCAACTAGGGCGAGATGTCCTGGTATGTAATTCTTCTGGTTATTCCCCAAAGGTGTTGAGTGGAGTGGATATCAAAGAAAACCCAAAATAAATAAATAAATAAATAAATAAAAATTGTACTGCACCATATATTTCATCTGATAAAAAGCTCTGCATTTACAATTATATCCCCTTTGCATTCCTCCCTAAAATGCGCAGGCACAAAAAAAAGCAAACAATTGTTTATAAATACAGATATGAAAGCTGTATATAGAGAGATATACAAAATATAGACAGCTGTGTTTTAGGAGTACATTTCATCAGGAGATACAGCTGTTACTAAACATTAAGAAATCTATTCCTCAAGTTTAACACATCTCTTGAAAAATATTCACTTCAGTGCCTTTTTGGAAGCGAGACCGAGTAACCTATTTGAAAATATGAATTTTAAAATGATAATTTCTCGATTGACTTGTCCCTTCATGCACTGTAGGTAGACATGCCCATTGAGTCGCAAGGCAGCGGCAAATAAAAATATTTGCACTAAACAGTGAAGTTTTAACAATTATCTTAAAAACAAGATGCTCAAGTAGAACTGTAACTAGAAAACAGATCCTGGAAAGAAGGCAAGGCAAATGCAGGGTACCATGCACACAAATTCACACGTAATAGCAATTAATTTTAGACAATTCACCTACCAGCATGTTTTTAGGTATAGGAAATGGAAAACCCAGAGAAGTCACACACAGCAAACATCCATAATCTGTAACCCACTGGGAGGAAAACACAAAGTTTGTTTCTCAGCTCAGCAACTTGATTTCAGGATCAAACAAAGACTCTGAAGCTCCGAGATGGCATTTATACCCACCCATATATCAATGCATGACAAATTCTTGATATTTTTGGTCTTTTTATTCAACTGACTTTTGTTGTTTCAATCTTTCAAGTAAAACAATGGAATTACATGGGAACAAAAAGGAATGTAACAAATTCAGAGACAAAATAAAAATAAGACTATCACCACATTCTACCCATTCCCCAAAACAAGCGTCAGCCCCTCAATGGGATAATGACAGCAACAGTCATTCTGTTGAGAAAAAAAACAAAAAAACAAAACGTTTAGGGACGAGTTCTTTTAAGTTCATCATAAAATGACAAAATAAAAAGGATCACAATTTACACTGAAGAGGTGTTTCAGTTTGGTTGGACTAACACAGATGTACCTCCTCTTGTTCTGGATGGAAAATCTCTTTACTTTTAATATGAATAATCTTCGAAGCCGAAATGTGTTTTCTTAACAAGGCAGACAGGGATCCAGTCCTATGTGGATCAACAGGCACTCTCACTTTGTCACACTAACTTGAAACTGTTTGACAACAAAGTTTAATAGAAAGTTGACCACTAATACTTTGAAAAAGGTGAAAAAAAAAAATGAGGTTGCATTTAATCTCCATATTGCCTGAAAGTAAATAACAAGCTTACTTCAAGATTTTTCACAAGCTCAAAGATATACATAGTGTGAGGTACCAGTAAATTTTTTTTTTACCTTGAAAGCAATGTACAAAACTATCCATGGGTATTATGCAAGATGTGCAAATGGAGAAATGCAGGCTGGATTGAAAAGTAAATGATAGAGGGGGGGAAAAAAGTTACACAAGACAAGGTGGTCTGAGAAGAGACTAACTCCAGCATAGTGCAGCGTAATCACATTTACAGACCTGCTCTCTTCATACCCTGGAAGAATCCACAAAATATTCTTAATTTATCAACTGACTTGAAACAAACAATAGTCAATAGTGTGGCAATCATTACGTCATTGCCCAACTGCTTAAAATGTTTTAACAATCAATCTTTCAAATGTAGCATAAATTTATTTATTTATGCAAATCACTTTTGCAGCACAAGTAAACTCTGTATAAAGGGTACACATGACCCATTTTAACAGATATTTCTTTTAGTATTCCAGTCTTTACATGATTACAGTACATAGTGTGAACTAAACAACTCTTGCCCCTTTCCCAGGTGTCCAAAGTCTTTGTGATATAGTTAGGTACAGTCCTTTTGATCTCATTACCATGACCACACCAATGCTATAGTTTTAACGAGGTAACCACCTCCCCATCTGCCCTGCATCACTCTTTCCTCTCCACACTCAGGATGGCTTAATAGAATGCACCCAAATTTAGTTCTTATTGCAAAGTGCAATAGACTTCATTTAACATCTATAGTCAGTGTTAAACAATGGCAAGTTTGATCCCCATTCCATAAAACCCATAAAAAAAAAAAAAAAAAACCTTCCTCATATTACTGCAGTTCCTCAACATCGTCTCTCTTGTCCCATTCAAGTCTTGGAGTGGCGTTGTTGACTGGAGGACGAACGGGTGTTGCTAGCTGGAGTGCGAGCCTGAGCTGCAGCCAGTGCAGCAACACTCCGTAGCACCCTGTCAGGAGTTCCCTCACATGATCCAGCACCAACATCTGGCTTCTCGTGATTTTTTGAGTGCCTTTCTCTCCTGCTTTCACGGCCCCTGTTCTCTCCAGTTTTCTTCTGCTTGCCTTTCCCTTTCTCAGTGTCGCTACCAGATGAAGGAGCTCTCGAGTGCGAGTTTGGTGGACCAGTGCTCCTTGAGCTCAGGCTGCGAGTGCACTGGCTGCTGTTGCTGCTACTCCGACTCCTGCTGCTGCCCGCTCCTATTTCACTACTTACACTACTGCAAGCACTGTGGCCTCTCGAAGACCTTGTCTCTCTATTTTCATCCTCTACTTCCCCCTTCTGATATGAAGTCTTTTTGTTTTCCTCTTTTTTGGCTCTCTTGGCTTCAGTTTCCAAGGGAGGCACAAGATTGCCTGGTCGCTGCCGTGTAGAGCGGGAGGCAGGGTGACCTGATCCAGTAGTGGACTGCAGGGAGTCTGTCAAACGAGTAGGGGTTTGTCGACTATTTTCTGGTTTACTAACAACTGAATTTGTTTTGGGGGAGTCCTGGTCTTGTTTGCCTTTAGACTTGGTGATTTTTTCAGAAGTTGGTTGCTGCCCTTGTGTAGCCCTAGATTTGGAACTTGGTGGATCTGGTCCTTTTCCTCTCATAGCTAAAAGCTTAGCAGCGGCATTGAGCGCTGAGCAGCGTTTTCCTAGTACTTCGGGCTTGAAGGAAATTGGAGAAGAAGAAGTTAGTTGTGAAGCAGGTTGGCTGCCTAAGGATTTGCGAGTGACCCTTGCCGATGCTTCAGTGAACTCCACTTCTTTGGATGATTTCTTGTCAGACTTCCTTCGCCCTTTGCTGTTCTTCTCACCTTTTTCACTCATGGTCTCCTTCACCAAACTTTTGTGTGTTGAACGGGTAAGACGACTCTCCTGAACAGAGGAGTCTTCTGAATCTGACGAGGTGGAGTTGGAACATTGACTTTCAGGTTGCTCATGCTCTTGATCAGATCTTTTGTCTGCACTACCCTTTTCTAAATCTCTTTCTATTCGCTTTCTCTTTGCTGGTATAGAGCTTTTTCCAGACCTTTTTGACCGACATGAGAGTGTACCACTGGAAGAAACAGATGACGGAGAGGAAGAGCGAACAGACTCCTGACTGCTCTGTCGACAAATGCTTCTTTTCTTCCCTGTGCTTTTTTCTTCTTGCTCCTTGGACAGAATTTCTTCTTCCAAGGGCACATCAGTCATATCACCCACAGAAGTGATTTGCATCACAGGTTCTGAGATTAATGGTGCATCAGAGCTCCGATCCTCTGACAGATTTTCCAATTTCCTCTTTTTTGCCTGACACAGGCTATCATCTCTCTCTACTTTCTCAGGCTTTTCAAAGACACCAGTTTCCATTTCTTCTGTAGATTCAATTACACCAGCTTCCTCTGACACACTAGATTCTTGTTGATTCTCAGTCCTCTGTTCTTCAGCAGGTTCAGACACATGGGCTGTTTTCTGCCTAGAAGCAGGGGATTGCTGCAAAGAGTCAGATGTCACTTCAGCGGACTCAAGAGAAGCTACAGGTATTTGGCCTGAATGTGTGGTGGCTGTTTGTATTAGTTCAGCCTCGGGCTGTAAAAGAGCAATGTCTGTCTGCTTCATCTTAAGTGTAGTTTCCAGTGGTATATCAGGCTGGCCAGAAGGCTCAGTTGAGTCAGAAGCTGACTGCGGCTGATCAAGATCAGTTTTCTCAGTGGGTTCAGATAAAACCTCCCTTGACTGGGTATCTGATGTGTTACTAACAGAAAACAGGGGGGGACTTGCAGTTGATGTGTTGCTTTGAAGCATTGGTTGTGTCAACAATTCAGTACGTGTAGTTGAGCCTTGGGGAGGATCCGGACACTGAATAGATTGCATGGATGTCTCCACAGCAACTCTTTTGTCTGACACAGTGGAAAGCTGTGAGGGTATTACAGTTTCTTGGCTGCTCTGACAAAGTGAGGATGCAGATGAAGGTATGCACTCTTTGGTAGACTGTGGAGAAGAGCTAGCAAAACTCTCACTTGAAACTACAGAAGGCTGTAGTGATAGTTTTTTGTTGGTCTGAGTGTCATTTTCTGCCTGTGTAACTTGTGGTACTGCAATAACGGGAAACTCTGGAGAGTCAGAGTCTGAAGGCGTGGCCTTCAAATTTGTTTGATCACATGGCGGTTCTAACGTGGATGTCTGGTTAATCTGAGACTCATAAGGTGTTTTAGGTGGGGATGCATTGAGCTGAGAGATTTGCGTGTTTGTTTTAGGAGACTGGGGGAAGTCTGGCCCTTTAAATTCGGGCACTGATGGCGTGTCTGAATCTTTTATTGTTGGAGACTCTGGAACAGAGGGCCGAAGACTGGGACTGTGTGAATTAAGTTTTACAGAAGTAAAGCTTTTCTGCAAACTGGGTGAAAAACTTGAACAGCCTGCTTCTTTTTCAAGCTTACTACTGTCTACAGCATTTGTGGTAGAGTCTTTGCGCGGTCGCCCCCTCTTTCGCTTTGGTGACTGAGGAGGACTTTGTTCTTCACTTATAGACCTTAGTACCCCTGTCATATCCTGTTCTAGGGGTTCTGGTGGCTTGTGTGTAATTTTGGGGGGTCGACCTCTTTTGCGTTTTACTGGTAAGGTACAGGTCGCATTAGCATCAGACACAGCGTTAGGGGTGATACAGCCATCCTTAGATGGCACCGGTTCTTGTTTCTTTGGCGATAGGGGAGTGCGTCGGTCTAGCCCTCTGCCTCTACCGACAAACTGTTCTCCTAACTGGGCAGCCATACGAGATTCTGTCTCCAAACGCCGGCGCACTGGTAGATTTCTGAGGACAGGCATGTCCGGTGTATGGTGTGTAGGTGAGTATGGGTGGTAACTTCTTCCTGGATTTATAAATGAAGAAAGGGAGGCCTGGTCCTGTCCTTGCTGTGTCTCTGGGGAGGACACTAAAGGTGATTTCGGAAGAGATTTGTCATTAACAGACTGGCCTGGTGAAAGAGGGCCTGCATCTTGTGACGACTCGACCTGTTCTGTCTCTTCAGAAGAGCCTTCAGTATGAACGCCTCCACTCCCAAACTCCCCCCTTTTCCTCCGCTTTGGTTCCTTATCTTCAACGACAGTGACAAGACGACCAGGGAGCTTTCTAAGGACCTTTGCTGATGGAGAATCTTCTGGAAGGCCCTTCAGGACTTCTTCATCAGCAGACTGACGTTTACGTGGTGAACGAGAATGTGGAGAGGCCAGCGAAGGAAATTGTCCATGTTGGCCATCCTGCTCTGACTGATGTTCAGGAGAGCAAATTGATTCCGAAGACACAGATGCCCTTCTGTCCCTCATGATCTGTTGTGGGGTGTTGGTGTCTGTCTCCGCTCCAAGCTCATCCCCCAAGTCTTTGAATACTGTTGTTAGTGTTGAAGTCTGCCCACTTAAGCTTTGGTCCACTGATGAAGAGGCAGCATCTGAAGGCACTGGAGATAGGGGTTGGTGACACTGGGATGGTACTGTGGATCTTTCTGAGTCAGAGAGCTGCTGACCAGGTTTCAGGAGTCCGACAACTGTGGACATTGAGGAGGCCGCATCTTCATTTCCAGCTCTAACTCGCATACCACTACGGAGTCTCTCAGGCACATCTTTGGGCTGGGAGAACTTCAGATTGGAACTACACCCAGGGGCACGGTTAATAGTCGTCTCTCCCCTCTTCCCACTCTCTCCATCAGGGGATGGATGCGAGGTAGGGATATCATCACTCATTTTAGCTGGCGTTCCTCGAAGCCTGCCACTGGCTCTTGTGGAGGGTGCACCTTTCTCTCTGTGTCTACGTGTGCGACGAGCTGGAGGGTGTTCTTCAGGAGTGTGAGGCCTTGAGTCGTCGTCGTTATCAGATGACTGATGCAGTTTTAGACCCCCCTCTTTTGCCTGATCTAGTCCTTTTCTTGCAGCTTCAACTTGCTCCTGTTTTCATGACAAAATTATTATTGTTAACTGCAAATACCTCAGTCACATAGTCAGATATATTATTATAATTCCAAACTGTATATATACACTACCTCAGCCTGTTTCAGTTCTTCTTTGCAAATATCCTCAAGAGATGCCTCCAGAAAATTCATTGCATATCGCTCTATGGGAGTGAGCTGTTGGAAGCAAGAACAAGACACTTGATCAACAATCAGTACAGTAAAATTCAAGAACTGGCAAAGACTCTTTTTCTTAAACATATAAACTGTTACCTGTTCTACCAGAGCAGCAATTTCTTGCTCAGCTTTTGAAAGTTCCTCCTCTTCTTGGTCTCTACTGTCACCATCATCCAGAGGAATATTTTCATTAAATTCTGCCAACTCAGCCACCTGCTCAGCTTTGGCTTGGGAAGCAGCTACTATGTCCTCTTCATCCTCAGCACGACACAAAGCCTGATAACAGAGGTAAACTCATTCAAATATCACAAATAAACTCAAATTGTACTTGATTATGTATTATTAAGGGAATAATTTTTTTCACCTGTTCCAGAATAGTAGTCTGTTGTTTATTTATGGCTTCCTCTTCATCTGATGGAGGGACAGTTGATTCAGTTTCCTTCTTCTCCCCCTCACACACATCAAACAATTCTCGGATGGTCTGCTGTTTGTTTAAAAAAATAAACAGATTATTTTCACTTTTCACCTAAACCAAAAAACTCACCAATAAAATATTCATATATGGTGCAAGAAACAAAAAAAAAATAATAATAACTGTACCTCTTTGAAAAAGGCAGTCGTGAAGTTACCCCCTTCAATCGCCATATCACCCAACATTCTCTTCTGATTGGCTTTTTTCAAAATGTTTTCCTCAACAGTTCGTTCACTAATCAATCTAAATCAAGAGATTCTGTGTGAAATACCGAGGTACTTTCTTTCCACCAAAACATGTGCTTTGACTCAAACTTGCGTTTCAAAAGTGAAATTTTGAAGAAAAATATAACCGGTGCACAAAATCATAACTTTCACTTCTAAATTATAACAGATACCTATAAATGTGAACATCTCTAGTTTGTCCAATACGGTGGCATCGATCCTGAGCCTGAGCATCCATGGTGGGGTTCCAGTCACTATCATAGAACACTACTGTGTCAGCCCCGGTTAGATTTACTCCCACACCGCCACTCCGTGTGGACAAGATAAAACAGAAGATTCGACGATCTGCATTGAAACGTTCCATCAAGGCCTAAGAAATGGAGAATAAAAAGGGAATCAAACTGAAGGAACAGAAACTGCTACGAAAAAAAAAAAACCACACAAAACAAACCATATCAAACTTGTTCCCTTACCTGCCTCTGTTCTACTCGTGTGCTGCCATCCAACCGCAAGTAAATGTGTCCATGGTAGTTGAGGAACTGCTCCAGTACATCCAGCATGCGGGTCATCTGAGTAAATATGAGCACTCTATGCCCTCCAGACTTCAGTTTCCTTAGCAAAAGATGGAGAGTCTGCAACTTACCTAATTGAACACAGAAATACATCACTATAAATCTGTTGGGGCTACTTTTGATACAAGCATATTCATTAAAAGTTAAACACTCCTCACTTTTAAATAAATAAATAAATAAATAAATAAATAAATAAATAAATAAATAAAATGAGACATTACTATATAGTTCAGAAAAAAAAACTCTGGATCAAAAAACATGTGCAATGCATAAAGAAAATAGCTTATTGCTAATTTGTCCATTCAGCTGCATTTATTTCTTGACTGCATGATGTGCATTTTCACATCTTTTGCGACGTGTCTCTGAGCTACTTTGAATCATTTGTAGATTTCTGAAACTCCTCGGACCCAGCTGTGTGTGGGTTTTTTTTTTTTTTTTTTTGTGTAGATGGATAGACAGATAAGTAGATAGATAGATATAGCTTGGAGGAATCATGTGACAGTCTTTACACACTACCTGGCGGTAGCTATTCCATTATGGGGAAACCTGGCTGTTGTGTAGAAATCGACTAAAATAAGTAAAATACCACTTTATTAATAATTTATTTCACAGAATTTTGCCAAAATTACAGTGTACAGAATACAGGGAGAGCAGGTTTCTTGTTTTGATCCCATTTCAGCCGACTCTAGGTGAGGCCAGGTTACACCCTGGACAGCTCTCCAGGTCATAACAGGGCAAATACATACACACACACACACACACACACACACACACTGATTTGGAAGAGCCAATTGGCCCACTGTGCATGTACCATAGGCAAATGTGGATTTTATTTTATTTATTTGAGAATCTGAATTTACTCTTATGGAGCCTAATATATTCATTCATTCATTCATTTTCTGAACCACTTCATCCTAACGAGGGTTGTGGGGAGGCTGGTGCCCATCTCAGCCGACTCTGGGCAAGGTACACCCTGGACAGCTCGCCAGGTCATCACAGGGCTATTACACACACACACACACACACACAGGGTGATTTGGAAGAGCCAATTAACCTACTACGCATGTACAGGAGGCAAACGTGGGTTTTATTTATTTGTGAATCTGACTTTACTCTTATGGAGCCTATATTGATTTGCAAATTATTAAAAAGTTCCCATCACTTTCCACTAGAGCATCACATACACAAATTTAATTATATAAGAAAAAAATATTTGCAATGCTCTCCACACCAAGACTGGTACTCACCACAGTCATACTGGATAAGCCGCAAGTCGGGGAACTGTGTCCGCATATTGCAGTGAACGCGGTGCAACAGATGCATGAGGGGAGAAATATGAGCAGACAGCGTGGAAGAAAAAAGAGCCTGTTGGTAACTGAGGGAAGGAGGTGGATGGCAGCAATGCATCGTAATGGGCTTGGCCTCCACTGGAGGTATGACAAATGTAAACCTGTTGGGTGCAGTGGGGCACTGGTTATACAACAACTGGACAGACCTAAAGACTGCTGAATAATGCACTGTACAGTTAACATACCTGTCTAGGACCTCGGACATCAAATGTAATCTTTCCTCAGAGCTGTAAATGGCTTCTCTGAATTTTTTACTTTGGTCCAGGTAGATACTTGCATGCCGGGACTGAGTATTCAGACAAGAACTATACCCAGAGTAACTCCAGCTGTTAAGGGATAGTTGAGCTGATTTGGGAGGAGGGCCTGGGAGAAAGGTGAGAAAATCCAGAACCTCCCGTCCATACACAGGTTTTGCATTACAGTGCAGTTCATTGATTCGAAAGATTTGAGAGATTCGGTCTTCTCGCTGGGCCTTATGACGATCTGCAAGCGATGACTGTCAAAAAAAAATAAAAATAAAAAGTACAGTACATGAGCCATGTCTGTTGATTCAAATTGTCGTTTTAAAGAAAAATAAATTTAAAAATATGTATATATATTTATATTATATATAATTTGTCCATTCAGCTGAATTTATTTCTAGACTGCATGATATACATGTTCACATTTTTGCCATGTACCTGAGCCACATTGAATCACTTTTTTTTTTTTTTAAATCCATAGACAGACAGACATATAAGTATACAGATAGGTATAGCTCAGAGGAATCATCTGAATGCATTTAGGTTGAGAACATGTTATTCTATGCAGGGCTAACACCAAGGATAAACATATGCACACACGCACACAAAACACACACCTGCCAAAGATATTCATTCATCTGCCCACACACACACACACACACACACACACACACACACACACACACACACACACACACACACACACACACACACA
>JAQNCB010000022.1:28236083-28247850 GCA_030068295.1 Euristhmus nudiceps | reverse complement strand
AATAAAAACAAATAAAATTGAGCACCAGAATTTAAGTCAATCGGGGAGTCCTGCCAATTTCATGTTGCTGTAAAAATTATAAAAGATATTTACTTTACTGAGGTATTTTACATTGGACTAGAAACTTAATAAATGTCCGTAAAAATGCGAGTTATAGCCCAGTGCGACTTATATATGGTTTTTTCCTCTTTATCATACGTTTTTTGGCTGATGCGACTTGTACTCCGGAAAATACGGTATTTTAAAAGCTGTAGGAGGTAGCAAGATCGAATGACATTCCTACTATGCATGAAACAAATTTTGATAAGTGCAAAAATGGTGGAACTCTGATGCTATATAATTCAGAGTGTCCAGTGCTCAGTCCACTGAACACCAAAGTGGCATGTTGGAATTGCATGACAGGGATTTTCATCGTCAAGACAGCACTGAAGATACCTTTTTGGAAGAATCTGTGCCAAGGTGTACTAAAACTGTTCCAGAGGCCTGTAATTAACTCCGAAACTATAACTTCCTTCAAGATGTCACCTACCTATCTTAATCACAACCTAACTAGCATATATATTGGGTTACGGTACTTTAAAAAAAAATCTTATTTGTTTTTAAAAAATGTAATGTTTGGTGAACATCACACAAGCTAGCGTTCATGTTTTTTTAAAAAACAGCAGCTTACTTAAAATCACAGGACAGCTGAACACATTTATAAGAGAGGACCATCTTATCCATTCTCTCTATGTACACAAACATGCACGGATAACAAGTCATATTAGAGATTTAAACCCAAGTTCATTAAAAAAAAAAAAAAAACAGAAACACTTTAAACAACTCATTTCAATGGTGCTATCAATTTTGTCAAGGTAGCGGCTTTTCTTTTAAAGACCAAGTACAAGGACATTATTTACCCTCTTTAGCCAAGTCATCAAGTTCCTCTGCATGGTCTCCATCTCCCTCAATCACCTCCTGGGCTTCAATGGTGTCCTCCACATCCTCCGCTTTGAGAGTTGTGAATATTTTTACAACCATTTGATTAAACAGTGAGACACATTAATATTACAATGAATGGAAGTACATGTTAAAAAAAAAAAAAAAAAAAAAAAAAAAGTCCCACTTACCATCTTCCTCATTGGCTGAAAATTCTTTGTCCTCATCTTCAACTGCAGAAGATGATTCATCTGACGCTTCATCCTCAGATGCAGAACCCTATATGAGATTGTCGATTTACTTCATGTAGGGACAAATGGAACTAAGCAGTAAGACAGACTTGAAGACTGCTGCTTGTTGTTCCATGTGTTCCTTCGTTACCTGAGGGAGAGTGAGTGTACTGAGTAACTGCTCCAGTGGTAGTGTACTCTCCTGCTTTAATAATTCAATCTCCTTTCTCTGAGACTCTGAATCATTCCCATCCTGCTGCTCCTCCACCTCTATTGTCTCTTCATCATCTTCCTCCTCACATGGAGGCTCAAAATCTATATCTATAAAAGGATAAAACAAAAAAAATATATTGTAAACATTACAATCCAAGCAGTTGACTGCAATACAGACCATTTCATCTACTGAGCAACATTACTATGCAACCAGAATCGCTAATTAGTGATTTTTCCAAAACACAAACTTACGAAAAGGAAAGTCCAGCAAAATCAAAACCCACACAGTGCCATTTGTCCGATAATTTAAAAATGTTTAGGAAACACAAATCATTAATCTGTTCACTTAATCTGACTAGGGTCATACGGAGGCTGGAGCCTAACTCAGCTGACTCTGGGCAAAGGTCAGGTACACCCTGAAAAGCTTGCCGGTCCATTGCAGAGCCAACACGCAAGACCTTTCTCACTCAAATGCACACCTAGAACCAATCTAGAACAGCCACTTAATCCAATGTGTGGAGGACAAGGAGGAAATCCATGTAAACAAAGATAGAACATACAAACGTCACAGATAAATGCACTCGCTGAGCCCGGAAATCAAACCCAGGACCTTTTTTGCTGTGAGACAAATGTACTAACCACTATAAAACCGTACGGCCCTGACACAAAAATCAGACCGAATAAAAATATCAAAGTGACAAATGCATTTTCAGCAGTATATTTTCGCACCATCTTCCTCAGGTCCATTGATCTGACTGGGTTGGGAAGGAACACTTGTAGGGGCCGCAGGTGTGGCTTGCAAAGACTGACTAAGCAAGTCCGAGTAGCGCTCTGTCTGACCAACAATGAAATCCAACTGCAGGTCCAGGGCCTTCTTACGCTTCTCTTCAAGCCGTGACTGCTGCTTGTACTGCACGACCTGTGTAGCACAAACGAGAGACACCATCATATAAACATATAATAAAAAAGGACCCATTAAATTATTCATTAATAACTCAGAAGTTAATTCACAAACACAAAATTGTCCTGCATTCAGAATCGCAGGTTCATCACAACCAACAGAAAGTCACCTTCTCGACATTGCTCCAAAAAGCACGGACTTCCTTTGCGATGGAAGCAGCAATTCTCCTCAGTTTGGAATGCTCTTCTCGCTTTGCCCTTTCCTCTTTCTGCCTTAGCTCTTCATGGTGCCGCATCACCATCCGTACCACCTGCAAATACCCGTCTCATTTTATTCAGGCAAAAAAAAAAAAAAAAAAAATCAACAAATCTACCCTGTCTCAAAGTAGCAACAAGTAATTAAATGGATAATAACTTAGAGATAACTTGAGGTTTACTTTTCGGGCCACGCCTCTTTTCCAGCGCCTCTCCTGTGCAAAATCTGCAGAAAGCCACTGCATCTCCTCGCAAAGGTAATCCCATTGTACCTTGGGCCGAAGTGGCTCAGCTACACGAGATAAACGTTTTAGAGACCAGAAGCCCTCACGTTTCAGGGCAAGTGTCCGATGTTCAATATCTGCTTCCTGTAGTAAAAAAAAAAAAAAAAAAAAAAAAAAAAAAAAAAAAAAAAGTTCAACATTCCTCAGTATCTTTCAAGGTAACAACCCTGAAGTAATCCACCGTCATATGTGTGCCTTATTTCAACAAGTAATCAAAAGCATAAAAATACTTTACATGTTTGGCCAGCTCTGCCATATCAGTGTGCTTCTCTAAGCGAGGCCGCTGGTTGAAAGTTTGATCGGACTGAGATCCTCCACCAAAGTTCTGGGGAGAAGGCAGAGTGAGTTTGCAGTCTGCCGACATGGAAGTATGAGGTGGCGATGGTGTACGAGAGGTGGAGGGGGTGGAGCTTGATGTCCCTCTGCCTGCTATCCATTGTCGAACCTGAGATATGGCAAGAAACACAAGTTGAGCAACAAATAAACACACAAAACCGCAAAACATTTTTATCAAAGAAGACTGCTGATGCACATGTTTAACCCTTTTTTATTTCTGTCCTTATTACATAAAGACATGTAACCAATGTTCCCTCTAAGCTGTGCGCTCGCGCAATTGCGCACTACTTGCACATTCTCAGCACACAAGAACATCTATGCAGCACATAAAATAAAATTCAACAGAAACATATTAATTAATATCTAATATTAGACCTAATCTAATTAATTATACCAATAATATTGCTTACTATCCCATTTTGCAAAGTAACTCAGTGAGTGACAGGTGTCCAGCCAATGATACGATACGGTTCACTTACGCTACGCAGCCAATCATATCATTGACAGTGCTTGCATATGTACCCTGCCCATCCGCGCCATGCAGGTTAGCTAGCTAACAACAGTGCGGCGGAGTTAAGAGACGCAAACGCTAACTCCTAATCATGGCGAAACAAACAGGCAGCAACACATCCACTCACCAAGCCAAAGTAAAAAAGAAATGCGGTTCTTTTAAGATGGAATGGCCGTCGGAGTATGTGCAAATCAGAACAAGCAGTGAAACTGGGTGGCATTTTTCTTTTCTTTTTCGAGTGAGAAAGGACTATTCTGCAAAACATGCAGCAAAGAAAAAGCAGCCAGTGAGTTTTCAGAGGTAAAAATGTGGACTGAATGGAAGTTGGACTACCTCGAGCATCACACTCAGCAGAAAAGTCGTTTGAAACCTGCTGGAATTGTGTGAAGTCTCAAGATAGGACAACAGGATTCATGTCTTATTCATTTTAAGTGGGTCAAATCATTTATTCAAAGCAAATTCATGAAAATTGCTGCTGTAATTTGACTCTTTTAATAAGCCATGTCACTTGCTATGATACAAGGTTTTGAAGGTGTGATACTGGTGTGTGGCCTCAGCGTGCACATCTGATGTAGCTCACAGCGGTACTCAGTATGCTCAAGAAGCACGTGTGTATATACCCAGACACGTGAAAAATTAGAGGGAACATTGCATGTAACTATGAGTATTCTGTAACTTCACTCCAAGCTTCAGATAATTTTAATATGTGTTAGCTGTTAAAGTGTGATGGGTCTCAGAACAAGAGATGTCAGGAGAAGATTATGACACCTCTTACCTTCAATAAAAAGGCCTGTGTTTCTGTCCTGCTCTGTCCATGCTGCAAAACACACACGGCTCAAACATGCAGCCACAACTAGGGCATCATAATAGGATGACATTCACGTAGCTATGTGAACATGCATACAAAGTGGTCTAAAACATTGATGGTTAACAGATGGCTAATGGAAACTTTTGCTCTAATACTAATTCACCTGAACAGTTAACTCTCATACAAAATACAAGCAAGCAATTAGGCAATACGGCTTACACAGTAGGGGTCGAACAATTATTAGCCTGGCCGAATATCAGGGGACAATATTAAACATTTTGCTGATAATCGGTATTGGCAGTTTATTTTAACGGTTACCAGTACTATTAAGGAATTATAAAAGGGTCCTATTGCGGCTCCGCTGTCCTCTCTTCCTCGTAGCCATTTCATCTCAAGCCTGCTTCATTTAATGTCCAGCTCACAGCAATCCGTGATTGGCGAGGTGTCACACGAGAAACAGCCAGTCAACACAAGCTTTCATGCTCATGCCATTTCTGATTTATTCTAGACAAATTCCAGGAAAATATGGAATAAAACATGAAATTAAATGTGACTTTGTCCTGTTGGGTAGCACGCATCGTCTGGCAAGCAGGCAGACATTTTCATGTCACCTTTTTCTGGAAAGAGGACGGGGAGGAACATAGATATCAAAATAAGATAGACAAACTGCACCCTACTGACAGCACTGTTGAGTGGCGGAACATTTCGCTGCCGCATTAGTCATTGCTACTTACAACAACATAAATAGCCAGAAAAAAAAATGTTTAGACAGATAGGAGCTGCAGTGCTTTGCTGAAAATCATACAAACTAACCAAGATGGCAGAGAGATGGACAAGCCTGCAGGGCATAGCCTATTGGTTTTAAAAGATATATATAAGAAGAAACATTGATACATGCCAGTCACACACTAATCATTCGACTTAGACGAAGGCAATGATGGATAAGTAGTCTCATACAGGAATACCAAGAATTCATTGGTGGCTCACCCACCAATCAGAAATAAGAAAATCTTTTGAAGGAGTAATACGGTAGTTTTTATTCGGGGCTTTATATAAAATCTTAAGTTCCCCACTTGGGGTTCTTTATCATGTTTTATTATTTGTTTATTTGTTATCACTTTGTCCCTAAAAAAATTAATTTAATGTAAAAAGTAATAACGAACACTAAGTAAGTATATTTGTTGGGTTTTTTTTTTTTTTTTTTTTTACACCCGAACCCAGTGCAAATCAGGCCACAGCTTATCCCAGTTTATTTAGCGTGAAACAGACTAGGAGTTCAACCCCTCCTGGATGGGACACTAGTCCATTGAGGTTACCTTCCTAGTATTTTTACTGGTACCCATTTGCTAGGTGAACAAAAGTTACGCTTGTGATTATAGACCTTGCATAGGGGTGTTAGCATAGTTCCAGTCTAATGGGAATTCAACCCTTCAACCACTCAATAATTAGTACAGCACCCTACCCACTACTGCACCAAACCCTGTTTATGAATAAACAGTAAGAACACTTGAAAGTTTTATGGAATTTTAAATTTCAACAAATTTTACATTTCTACTGTAATTGCACATCACTTTCATATATCGGTTATCAGCCTCATTAAGTGGTCATTGATATCGGCCATTAAAAACTAATATTGGTCGACCACAATTATATAGCATGCTTTAGATTTAAAAAAAAAAGAAAGTATGAAACACGCCATCAATCATTTCCTTACCTTGTTTTGCGCTGAACTTGGAATAACAGTGCTTTCATTGGTTTGGGTTTCTAAAGAACCATCTGCTTCTCCTTCACTGCTCTCTCCTATAGAAGCATCAATCTGCTCCACTGTGGGGTCCTCTGTATCCTTCATTACAGCCAAATTCTGAGCTGGTGAGTGTTGTTCCTCCACCTCTAACAGTATAGAACCATGGACTGGCTGGTGAGCAGGACCTTCAGACTGATCACTGATTGTACTGCACATATTGCCTGACCTGGGAAGCAGTCTTGGTGAGTTATGGATCTGAGTTTGTGTAGCAGAAGCCGAGTTTAGGACAGTCGCATCTTGGGGAATATGTTTCTCGAAGGTTACACAATGTTCTAATTTTATTGAGGTCTCTTTTGTAGATTCATCCTTTGAAAATGAAGCAATAACATTACAGGGAGTATTTAATGCTTGAAAGCTGAGATGTCCTGAAGGTGCCTTGTCCGTTGTAATGTCGGTAGTCAAGTCATATTCTGAAAGGCACCCTACAGAGCCACTACCTAGGCGATCACTGGGGGTACCAGGTGGGCTCTGGTTACTGGAAACTACAGCCAACATTGGAGGTTGCTTCAGGAGAGTTTCACCTCTCTTTAGTATGAGCAACTTTGGATCAATAACACTCGATGAAAGAGAAATCTGGGACAAATCCGATTTTTCTGTGGACTTCACTTGTTCCTCTTGTGAGACAGAAGGGCTGTCGATTACAGCCGAATCTAGCACATTCTTAGTATTCTCAACATTTGAGCAAAATCCAGATTTTGAAATCTTATTTTGCATGCAGACATTTGATGAAGAGGTTAAAGTTACTGGAGAAGATAAAACATTCTGTGAAGCTAAAACAGCTGGTGGATGAGAGGAGAGAACATCAAGGTCTTGTGTCAGTGTTTCTGTTAAAGGTTCAAAAGAATGATTATCTGCAGTTATTTCTACACCTTTTTCTGGTAATAGCAGCTTGGCAGCTTCATGAATAGCATCTGAAGGGAAGCAGGGTACTGTGCACTCGTACAGAGTAACAGATGTCTGCGATTCAGGACAATGCCCCATCGCTTCTGTGCTAACGTCAATCATCTCAGCATCGTCTGTGCTTTGACACTGCCCATCTATCAATGGAGCGTGATCACTTACCACTAACCACGTGTCCTCCATCCCTGGCTGCACTAGAATACCTACATCAATTAAATCTTTCATTTCAACAGCATTTAGTCCAGAGAAAGCCTCTGAACCCTCATCATGCTTTTCATCCACATTCATATCAGATGTGGAGATGCCATCATTCAGGCATTCCATCTGTGGGAGCTTATGATCTACTACAATGGATTCTTGCCCTGGATGGATTAAATGGTCATTTTTAACCTGAGAGAGACACGGCTCATTTGAGTCTAATCCCTCCGAGTCTGCATATTTGTTTTTGTGTACAAGTATACAGCTCCCATCTGGCTGGTGATCTTGATATTGACTTATCTGCATATTTTTGGAACCGTCTTTAGCAATCCCATGCGATGTGCTCGAAGCAACCACATGGAGCCCTTCAGAGGCCTGTATATTGTGAGTGCATGCCTTATCCCCCAAAACCTTTGGTTCTTTTACAGAAATATCATAACATATTCCCGTTCCATCTAGTGAAAAAGCCTTAATTTCCTGTTGAATATCTACACTAGGCTTGTTCCCAATTAAAACAGATTTAGGACTTTCACCGCAGTTTAAACAGTCAGGGCTCAGCTGGTTTAATTGTGTAACATGCATGTTCTGAGGATGCTTCAAGGGATTGTTTGTTTTCTTAGGGAAGGTGGCATTAGGGGTAGAAACTGCAACAGCAGCCGGTTGTTGAAGACTTGTTGATGACACTCTATTGTCCTCTTCTGTGATATTTGGCGTTCCATTTCCATTTCCTGTGGAATTAGGTAATCTAGGCACAGATTCTCCGTGCTTTGCAGAGAATTCTCCAGTGTCTGAGTAATGCCACTCTTTTTCAGTTGGCAACGAACTTGAACCAACACGCCCTTCTTCATTTGCTGCAAGTCTGTCTTCTGTGACTGCATACACAGAACTACTAACATTGGTTGATCCGTCAAGCATTTCTGCATTGGTTGAGATAACTGTTGCTGTAAGAGACTGTTGAACGATTTGCTGTACATCTGACTCAAGCAATAACCTGCCCTGAGCTGAGAGCAGAGATGTTGCGGTTTGAAGCTCTGTGTGTCCAGGACGTTGGTGGTCTCTGTCTGTTGCTTTATGTGCGGTGGAGACTGCTGAGGTGGACTGAGTTGTGAGGATACAGGTGCTCTGTCTGGCCATGTGCTTTGTTTCACATACTTCTTTAACAGTCTTTGATTTGCATTCCAGACATGCTGATGTCTCTGAACCCAGAGGTCCCTTTTCCATCTTAACCGCAACTCCGGAGTACGGGATTCGGTCCTGGCAGCGACCAGGTTCCTCTGCCTTTTCTGTCGCTCTACGCTCAAGGCTTGTTTTCTCAGTGTTATACCCATAATGCAACTCCGGCCCTTTTCTACCGCTGCCTGAGTTACAAGCAGAAAGTCTGTCCAAGAGAGTCTGTGAGTTTGCTGCAGCCATGGGCACAGGTTGTCTTTGGACAGCCTCGATACCGCAACCCAAGGTGGACTTCTCGTCGGACCCCTTGGTGCTGCAGCTTTGCCAAGCCACTGCGGCGGTCTGCTCTTGAGTTGTAGCTTGTGTGTTTGCTTTCTGCTGCTCCATCTTCGTGGCAGGGCCAAGCAGTGATGGTGGTAGTGAGGCAGCTGGGACCGGCTGCAGGACATGCTGGGGTGGCCCGGCCACATTCTGTGTAGCCGCAGCGATGCCACCCAGCACAACCACAGCCGGAGGGGTGCGCTGCTGCACCACCTCCTCCCCAAGTCTTCCTCCTTCTGGACTGCTTCTGCTACACACAGCACCTGAAAGGAAAACAAACAAACAAACAAAAAAAAAAAGTTAAAATGGTTACACCAAAAGATGTCCACACAGTCAACAAAAAGATTAGGAGGCAATATATTACCTGTAAGTGGTGTAGGCCCAGGCTCTTCTGTACTTTCCACTTCCAGGATGCTGAGATCAGAGACACTGCTGCATCTGGTGAGGAAGAGAATAAGGTGACGCTGATGCTCTGTTTATTAAAAACAAGATTGGGTCACCATTAAGCCTAACAAACTCAAAATCTCCAAAGATAAGTGTATACTACTTGTTGTCGACTTCCTACATCCACCTACAACTTCCTTAAACTTTTCTACATGTGCTTTGCTTTCAATGAGTGAGCCAGGAACTAAACGGCATGTATTCATGTTTTACAAAAACTTTAGACTGTTACACACTTTTATTTCCAAAGTGACTTAGCATCTTTTCAACAAGGTTCAAAATATCATAGTTTATATGTTCACTTGTGGCAGAAATATTTGTTTTTTTTAATCCACTGAGTTAGCTAGCACACCAATGGGAATAAATCAAGTGCACGGGGGACATGGGCATTCTCATCATGTTGCCAACAAGCCGGACTGCATCTGCACCCATTGTAGTTAGCAGTGTCGTGAAGGTTGATTGGGCGATTTGGTTATGAACTAAAACAGATTATTTCACAAGACATATTTCATCTTATATTCAGCCTATGCATGGCAAATGTACACCAGATTCAATCGCCCGGTATTCGACCCCAAGTTAGTGAGCGGCGCTAAATCTTTGCTGTGGTGTGGCACCTGCGGACCACACAGGGGCCTCGTTATAGATATAGATACATATCCGTCAATAACCATACTCAGGACTATTTGGGCTTAATATAATGCAAAATTCACACATTTGACTGTGGGACAGAGATGCTTGGTGCTTTGTGAGCCACTTAAAGAAAGCGTAGCTAGCACGGCGGCTAGCTAGCGAGCCACCTCACGCGTCATCTCGCGCTGAAACGATAGAACCTGACGAGACTTTTGTGTGAATACATGTGCAAAAGTGTATATCTGGGTGAAGCGAAAAGTATTTACGTCTTGCTATCAACACACTGTAAATGTAGCGTCGTTATTATTCCAGATACCGTGAGCTGCCTGTTTAGCTAGCGAGCGTTAGCCAAGGAAGAGCTCAATGACGTCACTACGTAGGGTCATGCGTGTTGATCAAAAGATGACTATCAACATTTATAATCCTGCAATATGCTCGGAATTAAACTCATCATTCATCTTAATAACAAGCATTCTAGGGGGAAAAGTACAATTATAAAGAGTGGTGAGGTGAACATATTGTGTGGATTTCATTTATACAGGATTGTAACTTAGAATGAAAACACCACAAGAGTTTATGAACAAATAAACTGTTAAAGAATGTACTTGGGTTCCGACTTGTGTTTTGGACCATGATGTATCATAACCAACGTGTCATACGTAGATGTATTTTTACAGACTGTTTCGATTTCACTGAACTGCAAGCTGACAAATGTGACCGACAAAAACATTTAGGCAAAGTTTGATAGCATGAGCTGTAGGTTATAAAACACACCTAAAGTGCTTCCGATCTGGCCATGGTAGTTCATTTTAAAAGTAGCCGTTTTGATAGTTATTCAAGCTGGTGTTTATCAAATGAATGCATTAAAAAAAGGAATGAACCCGCCATATCAAAATCCATATTGCCTCCAGATACCCCCCTCCCACCCACTGCTTACAGTTTCCCCCCTCCCCCTCCTTTCACCGCCGCCGCCATCTTAAGTTCCCACCTACCTGAAATTTCAGACCACTTTTCTTTTACTAAATTCTCGTTGAAGGAGTCGCCATCCGCACGAAATCGCACTCAATCCGTAATTGGAGGTGTCCAAACTACCTCTCGGTACCCAACGAGGTACTGGCAGGTTCGTTTGAGCAAGTTAAAGACCGGTCCGAGAGAGACTGGGTTTGGATCGCTGAATCTAGCGGTTGCGGGGAGGAGACTTTCGACGCAGCGAAATGGAGGAACGAGCGACTGCCGACAAAAGTGCAGACCGGCTCAACATCTCGCGAGATTTGAGTTACCGCGCTATTTCCCGCATCGCGTTTCAGCTAGAAAAACTAGCCACTTGTTTTCGGTAGGTGTTGCGAAAAATTGTGTTTTACCATAACGGTGTAACATTATCAGAAACAAATTTTAAATCATGTGGTTGCATGCTAGCGCTATCTCGTTAAAAAAATGCTGGTTACGAGACTTGCTAGATGCTAGCTAGCAACCAAGGTTAGCACTGACTAGCTCTGATACTAAATGCAGTAGCAAGGTAATTATATTCAATCCATTTCGGCGTTACTTTGCGCAATTTAATTACGTGCCCATGACGTACATTATATTGTGTCTCTAAAAAATGTGAGGAATCATTTATTACACTTCAAGTATGGGGTTGTCATTTGAACCCCCCAATGACAGAGTTTTGATCATGTAATCTGCAATCGAAGTTTACCAAACTGTCAAAAAGAAAATAGTATTTTGAACGCAATCTTTGACTCATTTGAAGTGGGATTGTTCACTAATTTTCTGTCTAGAGTTGTGGACACACACCCTTCTGAAGTCTACCTAAAGAGAACACCCTGGATCCATCCAACACTTGATGGA
>JAQNCB010000022.1:28223764-28235983 GCA_030068295.1 Euristhmus nudiceps | reverse complement strand
AGGTAATTATATTCAATCCATTTCGGCGTTACTTTGCGCAATTTAATTACGTGCCCATGACGTACATTATATTGTGTTTCTAAAAAATGTGAGGAAACATTTATTACACTTCAAGTATGGGGTTGTCATTTGAAACCCCCAATGACAGAGTTTTGATCATGTAATCTGCAATCGAAGTTTACCAAACTGTCAAAAAGAAAAGAGTATTTTGAACGCAATCTTTGACTCATTTGAAGTGGGATTGTTCACTAATTTTATGTCTAGAGTTGTGGACACACACCCTTCTGAAGTCTACCTAAAGAGAACACCCTGGATCCATCCAACACTTGATGGAATTACTAGCCGTTTGAGTTTTTGGTGAAAGTCTGGTTAATTCGGGCTTCGGGTGCATGAGTGATGACCGCTTCCCTGGAACACTTTTTTTTTTTTTTTAAACACCAGCCTTGGCTGCACCAGCACTGCAGTGTAGCTGCTCCCACTGCCAACAACACACTGCTCAGCTTAGTGTCCATCACTTTGAATGGGTGGACTTTCAGACAGGGGTCCACAGGACTGGAGTCGAGACTGACAGAAGGGAAGGTGGAATGGAAGAATCTTTCAGGGGTATCACTCCCATGCTGAATCAAAAATAAATAAATAAAATATTTCAAAGAATCCTGGTGGACAACTCAGTCGGAAGAGTTAGAAAAAGTAGTAACAATCACTATATTTAAATTAAATATTAAAAATCAATATGTCACACAGGGTGCTACATACAATGAAGCAATACATAACACACATGTAAATAAACAACAATTTTGTTTAATAATTATTCTTACTTGCTTTCTTTTTTTGGGGGGTGGGGGGGAGAAACATATTTAAAGGTATAAAACTGTTTTTCTGAAATAGTTAGCCAGTAATGTCTTGCTCTCCAGTTACAAGTCCCTTCAATCCTCCTGTTGGTTTGCACATACAAAACCAGCATCCTTTTATTCAGTTGATGGCTCATGCTTGTATGAAATGCATATCTTACATAAAATGCTTGCCCACATAGGGATAGTTTGACCTTATCACAATAATCTCTCAATTTATAAATAGATTTATCAATCAACAGCTAAGAGGATAGGTTTTGTCAGAAGTACAAACTCAGTTCACAGACATTTTCTATTCCTAGTCTCCTTGAAGCAGTTTTACTGTGCCTTTAAAAAAAAAAAATCTTTCTTTTAACAAGGGAGTGCCACTGCTGAGACCTGAAACAATGACATTATAACAAACAGTGAATATGTTTATTATATAAGGTAATTAATGTTAACAATAATTACAAAAGGAATAGCGCTATTCTACTGTATTCTGTTCCAGCTCATGTAGAGTCAGAGTGTAGGAAAATGGGAAAGTTTGTTTTCCATTTAAATTTTAAAATATCAAACAAGATGTACAGTTAATAATTTTTTTTTTCCAAAGATTAAAATAAAATAATTCTACAGACGTTCATGGAAGTTGTGCCTCTGATCTTGGTCTTGCTGTAGATGCATTGAGAGCAGAAATCAGACAATGTGTTTCTTCAGGTTCTTTTCCAACAGTGCCGTTTCTCGAGTCTAGTTATAGACAAAGCACACACTAGACAAAAGCACTAATTAAGCCGTTTTAGATTCCACTTCCCACTTTTCCATATGCAGATATCAAGCTCCATAACTGGCTTTTTCAGAACCACAAGTTCATAAATGGGAAATACATGTGTCACACAATGCAGTACAATGCAATCATTATCTCTGAATACACCTTTTGAGCCTTCAGCTTGGAGACAACCCTACAGGGCTTGTATGTATATATTTCATATTACAGAACATAGCCTTTAGTCTCTAAACAGCCACAGGCCTCTTCAAAAAATTCTAAATATAAATGAAAAGCACTGGAAGGGTGGGGGGAAAAGTACCTTAAATTGCACCAATATAACCACAGTGGATAAATATACTGAGCAGCCCTCTGGTGTCTCTGCCCTCCACTCAGGTAATTTTGAACACTCGAGATCACTATAGCTTCAGCAGATTTGGGGTGTACTGCATAATCTTTTAGGTTTGCAGTTCCAGACCAGTAAATCCCCAGTTCCAGCCTTGCCAACTACTATCTGGACTCCCCATCCTTGTGTGAGCTGAACAAGGCCAAATCTCCAGCCCCACCAAGTCTGGAGCTACGTGGTGGAGTGGAGGCTCTTGTCGCAGAGGGAATAAGAGGAGGGGGTGCCCCAACTGATAGGGGCGCAACTAGACTGGGTGTCTTGGTGAGAATTCCATTTGGAACATGAGAATGTGGATGCAGTGGGCCCAAACGGGAATAAAGGCTTGGATGATGCGAAGGTGTGGAGCCTCCAGGAGGATGGAGCTGAGTGTGAGACAACAGACCCGCATGTAGCTGATCTAAGTGGGCTGCATGTGATGGGTTTGGCAGGTGAGGCGCAGAAAGATGTGGATGCATCCCAAAATAGCGCACTCTTTCAAAGTCTTCACGCAATATCTGGGCACGCTGCTCATCATCCAGCAACCCACCACCAGGGCCACCAACCTGAGGAGGACGATCAAAATGATGAGACATCAACCCAAACTCTGGCCGAGTAACAGAGGATGAAGCTGAAGTGGAGGTAGGTGCCACTGGATGATGGGGGCCCACTGCCACTGCTGCTGCTACAGCAGCTGCTCTCTCTGCCTCAAGGTATCGAGCGTGCTGATGCTGAAGCAGGCGGGACAAGTGCGGATCAGTGCGCAGTGCAAGATGATCTGGCCGTTGGGCCAAAATCTCTCTACGTTGCTGTTGCTGCTGCTGAGCAGCAAGCTCTCTCCAGGGATCCCAGGGGAAGCTGTGAGGAGCTTGTGAGTGCCCTTGAGGTGGGGTATGTGGATGGGCTGCAAATCGATCCGCCGGGTTTCCTACAACTAGTCCAGCTGATCCACCAGCTCCACCAAGATAAGCTTCAATAGCCAACCGTGAGCGATCCAGGAGTGGAAGATGATGGTGGGTAGGGTGTGGGGTAGGAGGAGGAAGAGGCACTCCAGATGTGGGAGTCAATGAAAGGGTTGAAGAAGGAGTTGAAGGATGATGTGTGTGGCGACTATTAGGCCTCTCAAAGCTATGAGGAGGTACAGCAGGATGCGGTAAGGAGATGGGCACTGGCTCAGGTTCCTCCTTTCTCTCTTCTTTGACTTTCACTGTAGGATGAAGCAGACCGGGAGGGACACTTGTTGGTGGCTTAGAAACTGGAGTCGTTGTCCGGTCAGGCTTCTTGACTGGAAGTGAAGTGACTGAGGAGGAGGAGGAGGCTGGACCACTGCTCTCTCTTTGGGATGGATGGGAAGGTTCTGAGTTGAGAACATGTGTTTGTCTACCAAACAAGTCCAGAGGAGATGAAGCTGATGGGGCATTTGGAGGAGGCGTTGCAAGAACAGACGAAGTGGATGAACGAGGTCTGTCCGGTGCTGAGGTGGTTGATGTCGGTACCCTGGTGGATGAATGCTGCCTTTTGTCTGATTCACGATCTCGCTCCCTCTCCCGATCTCTGCTTTGTCCATCAGACTGAGCAGCAACTACACTTAGGGGGCCCAAACCATTCATGTGAGAGCTGGGAGTGCTACTGCGATGTTTGAGTCCACCAGGAGACATTCGCACAGGTTGACGACCATAAAGAAGACTGTCCCTAGAGGCAATGTGAAATACAAGTGTGTCGACATTTATATACATAAATCTGTCAAAGACCAAATCAATATAATTATGTAAGTATAAAGGCAAAATGTATGCGTATACATAAACATACCTGTCCTTTTCATCTTTTATTTGAGCTAGTTCTCTTCCACCCAGTTCTTTCCCTCTATCTCGGTCATCCCTTTTTTCTAGCCCTTTGGCCCAAGAGGGCCCTGAGGGGAAAGGAGGGGCAACATGAAGGCGATTCCATGGATCATGTGGGTTGCCCAATCCTCCTACTGCACTTGCAGAGGATTCTGCTTTGTGACCAAAAACTGAACTAGCACCTAAATGAAAGGTAGAAAAAAAAAGAAAAGAGAGCACCCACAGAAAATGGGTCAATACAAGGAAACATTTTAAAAGTGCTCTTAACCAAAAGGAGTTTACTTAAGAAAGGTTAACATTATGACCTACCCAGTGAAGGGCTACCCAGTCCCCCAAAGGCACCAGCTCCAAGTGCTCCCAGTGGTGGAAAGGGGGGTGAGCGACCATATGGATCTGTAATGCACAACAACCCACGTCAGGATTGATTTTGTCAATCTCAGTATCAAACTGAATCCTAACAGAAAACTATGCAAAAATAACAATTTTAGCTGCCTTCCCTGAAGAATATACTTATCCTACACCCAGTGTTAAAGTGTGTCTGATGCCACTCACTCACTCTAAGGGCTTTATTACCTTCCCTGCTTTATTATCTTGTTTTAGAAAACTAGGCTACAGTTAAGCTCAGACACAGCTCACTCGTCCAATCTCTTACCCAGATGTGTTGCTGGGGTGAGGAAAGAGGAGTGGGGCGTTGATGGAGGGATGAAGGAAGTGGAGGACGGATTGACTCCACCTGAGAAGACAGGGGTCAACTCAAATATTTATTTAACACCCTTTAATGGAGTACCATTGAGTGTTTTTAAACTCAATCATTGTTCAAACTTCGTCAGATCCTCCTCAAGCCATTTGATACAACTAAGTTGTTTATGTATGTGAGACAACACTGATTTATATAAAGGCAATCAAACTGCCTGTATTTAGTTATTACAGGTTGTAATAATAGCCTAAGAGGATAAATAGATTAGGATAAATATTATTGTTTGAGCGGGTACAAAATTTGTTCTGGGATACATGGGTATTAAGTTAAAAAAAAAATAATAATAATAATAATAATAATAATAATAATAATAATAAAAAAAAGAGGGGAGGGGGCGGGGCAGACACATACTAGCAGCTGCAAAAAGACTGCCAGGTCGGGTGAGATCATGGGTTGGAGGCAGAGGACCTCCAAGTGCTCCGAGACTGCCTATTCCTCCAATTCCACCAGGGCCAGGCAGACGGGGTAGCAAGTCATTACGCAATTCCAGCTTTTGAGGATCTGCATGCATCAGCTGGAAGAGGACAGAGCATAAGGCATTAATATAAAGCAACAAATCTGAATACCACAGTATTAGAATATGACGTGCTTTTAAAACTTTTCCTACTATGGAGGTACACACAAAGAGAATTAACGAAACAAATAAACAAACCTTAACTTTCTCCTGATGCCTCAAGATCATCCAGGCCACACGAACATGCATAGCACACCATTTTCCAGGCTTCTGCAGAATTGTTACAAAAATATTTAATGCAATTGCTCTTTATCAAATAAACACTAGCTTGTTTAAAAACACTCAAATTCAATGGACACAGAAGTCATACTTACATTACTGACTTTTAGTGACTGTGCAAAAGGATCCGTCATCTGTGGAAGTAGAATGAGAATTATCAGAATCACTATTACTTTATTGATCCCAGAGGAAAGTGTGCAGATACACTTGCTCCATAACAAATAAAGATAAAAGGTCCCAATAAAAGAAAAACTACAAATATACATCACACCCATACATATAAATTTTTACAAAAAGACCTTATACAAAGTCAAATTTAAAAAGACATAATTTGCATTATTTGACATTATAATTAGTTCAAGCTCCATACCCTTGGATCTTTAGGTTGGAGGTGGGGAGGCACAACTCCCAGACGAGCCGGCATATCTGGAGCAGTTCCCTGAAGGGCAACAAGCTATCACAAGACACCGTTGTAAACCATTACAAGTATCAATACATCTAACTGTATACAGTAAAGTTTGTTTCTGTGTAAAAATGTATTATAGATCATGAAAATTATTTAAATATTTAGTGGTGGAAGATTACAGTTAGTTTCTTTTGGGTTGACTATGATGTCCTTACAACTATACATTAAATAAACTTAAAATCTATGATTTAAATGGTCATTTTACCACTTTCTAGTATAATTAACAATTATTTGCAAAAGGCAAGATGGACATGGCTAGACAGTATACTGAATAGTATGCTGTTCGATTCAGCAAGATCCGCCTGAGGAAAATAACTGGGAACACAGAAAACAAACTAAATGTGTTTAGTCTATTTTTACATATTTAAACCATTACATAGGCAGGTTAAGATGATCCACATCCACTCTGGGCAGAGCTGTGTAGCTAGAGGCATCTTTTATACTCATACAGAGTTTTTAATATAGACAAACAAATAAAAACAACATTTTTATGGTTTATTTTCCCATTTTTGAAGCACGACAATAACAACACAACTCCAAATGATGGTTTTATTATTTCTGAGTGGACCAATAACATTGTGCTGGTTCTGTGTAGTATATACACTAGAAGAGTATAATATGTAAGTGCTGGAAGCATTCCTTACCTTGGGTTGAAAGGCCCCTTGCAAGGAACTAAATGGTCCAGTGGGGGGAAGTACAGGCTGAATTCCAGGTACAGATGGGTACTGAGGAAAAAACTTTCAACAAAATAATCCAACATCAGAGCAATACTACCTTGTATTTTTCTTCTGTATCCCTTCAGGAATCAATACAAGTCTATCAACATATTCGGTTTGCATGTATTTCAGTTTTTGTTTACTGATCGTGCCGTTCATTTGAAAAGCATAAAACTTACTGAGTGTCGGAAGAGACCGTCGATCTTGCCTGGGTATTTCTCAAACTAGAAACCAAATAAAATAATTCAGTAATGACATAATACATTATACACACAGAATTACTGCAAAAAACAAAAAAAAAGCAGTATCTCAAAAAGAATCCTTCGAAAATGAGTCATTAGCACATGTGGCCTCCTCACCATTGGAGGAGGTGCAGCGGGTGGGTGCAGAAAGTGTTGGTGGGTATGGGTGTGCTGATGCTGATGGTTGTGCTGATGGAATTGGTAGGCCATTGGGATAGAGGTCTGGGCCTGCACTGCCCTGTTGGAGCTCCCAGAGTTGGAGGAGGAAACAGAGGCACCACCCGATGCAGAACTTGCACTCACTCCAGCACTGTTCCCAGAGGCTCTGCCTTCCCGCTCTGCACTTTGAGAGGCCAGGAAGTGAGAGTTCAGCTCCTGACGGAGTAGCTCTGGATCTGTATGCATCAGAGAACAAGCAATTTGATTATCTGTACAAGATGAAAACCTATGGGAATTACATAACTGAATTTACCTATAAAGAGCATCTGAGCAACTGCAATAAAAACGACTTGAGCTTTGGAGATGTGTGCGCAAAAGTAGAGAGAAACATACCTGCTGAAGAGCGAGGGGACACCTGCAAAAGAGGAGGAGGTGGAGGAAGACCAGGTGGAGGGGTGAAAAGAGCACTGGGGCTTGGGCGTGATGAAGGACGCAGCACACCAGATGGGGCTCGGCCTGCAGGCACACTAGTAGATGGGGTGGGCGGTCGGATTGATGAAGAGGCAGATGAAGATGTAGTCTTAACTGAGGTACTGTTCCTTTTGTTTTAAGCAGATGAAAGAAAAAAAAACAGTATCAAAGTTACAGGCAGAAGGACTTATTTTTGAATAGTGCACTTACATCTGTAGAGAAGTACTCTGGCACAATGAAAAATACAGTATGTCTCTACAGTTAAGTAGGTAAAGGGGAACTTAATCAGTACCAATTAATTTCTTTATCATCACTATTATTACTGAGATAATTAAGATTGAATTTCACTGACCTGCTGTTGCTAACCATGCCATAGCCACATGGTGTGCGGCCAGAGATGGAAAAGAATGATTTCTGTTTATGCTGTGGGGGGCTGCAATTATGACGATGGTGCGATGCGGCGTTTCCATTTTGCTCGGCCAGTGAGGTGGAGACAGAGGCCGGAGAACGGGGCAAAAGAAGTGAGGATGAGGTAGAGGTGACTTCAGGGTATGGCAACTCCAGACTCCTCTCCTGACTACGCTCCAGACCAGAGACTCGGGGTGTCACTGAAAGACGAGGTGGCCCACTGTTTGATGCTAACAGAGCACAGCCATTGCTCACAGCAGAGGCCATGCTTACTGGGTTGGCAGACACTGCAGAAAGGACACAAAATTCTTTACCATAAGCCCCTCTCTGCTGCCAAGAAATACATACAATGTCACGGCAGTTATAAAACTTTGGTGGCAAAGTTTTCTTTATGCATAGTAGAGCATCTACTCAATACAAAATAACAGTGGAGTACACAAAAGAATTATATAACAAAGCTCTTAGGTAACAATAAGAATATAACAACATGTCTGTTTTGTAACTGTCCTCTGAAAACGTGCTGTATTCCAAGTTTGATAAAGTGACTACAAATCGATTTAAAAATCATCAGATTTCTAAACGTAACTTCAGAAAAAATGGTGGATTGCTGCCAAACCAAAAGGAGGAACACGTCATCTTCCTAAGCTGTACTATGCACGTGGTGTTGTGCAAATTTGCATTTTGTTTGCATATGCAACACAAATGATGGTCACTGGGAAATGACTGACTTTTGACGATAACTTCACACAAAATACGAGCAAGTCGTGGCGTCAAATGTAACATGAGAACAAGCTAGAGTTCAAAACAGAGTTGCTTGTGCAATCAGTAAATTAAAGACATACATTTGGTGAAAGGGGAGTGAAAGATATCTACCTTCTCTAGTGCTAACGATGAATGCAGGCTCAATGTCATTGTCAGAAGCCTAAGGCAAAAGAACAAACAAACAAAAAAAAAGTCATAAATCATATTCATTACACTATTAGTTAATGGCTTCAAATTATCAACACAAAAGAAACGACTCACCTTATCCCCTGACTCACTCTCTGCATCACACTGAGGGAAAAAATGTGACACAGACAACACGCTCTGGTAAACATTGAGTATGATTACGCACAAACTATTCATCCGCACAATGTTTTCTTAATTAAAGTCCAATTATATTTACAAAATCTTTTTTTAAAAAAAAGACATTCTTACAATATATCCTGTCTCCATGAGGTTTCCTGACACCTGTAACACAATTCACAGATGTTGGCTGCAGATTAAACTTTTTAAGAAGCAACTCCAAATGTCAATGACAAAAATGTTAGCATTCAAAGCAGTTAGATTTCTTTGGTATTCAGAACAAACTTAACAGATATTCTCTCATGAATCAGGGATGGCAGTAAAAGGCAAGCAAGGAAAGAGACCAAATGGTATACTGTAGCTGAAACTCAAGTGTTGATAGTGGACAATTAATGGATATTATGACAAATCTGACATGACTCAAGTTTATCCCTCACCTTGGCCTCTCTCTTTTTCTTCTCATTTCTACGCTGCTCCCAGCTATTGGTGGTGTACGTAGCTGGAGCTCCTTCCTCTGGCTCTGTGAGTGGCCCTCCGTTCTCATCCAGGCCTCTCTTCCTTTTGTTCCCTCTCCCCACCAGCATACCAGCTCGCTCTGGCGGCTTCAGAGAACAATCCATCTTTTATAAGCACATGCAGAATATACATGAGTTATACCATTACTATACCATGCTCCCACCCATGAATTATGAACTAACCACTATTAATATCTTAAGTGTACAAATTACTCAGAGGGAAATCTATTATGTGCTTAAATGAAAACAAATAATCACACAAGAAAACACCATTAGGCTAAACAGCTCACATTACTACATCCCACTTTCCTACAGCATTAACTGCAATTTGGAAACGGATCACACATACCTCCAAAGCCTCCAAACTTATAAAGCTGGCTATGGCAAATCCATCGATGATGTCTTCCTCACAAGACACAGATTCCCGCTTCCTCCGACGCGGAGGTCGGTGTCTGGCGCCAGGAAAGACAGGACGACATTCTCCGCCACTAGCACCAAGAAGAGAGTCTCTGCAACGTTCTTGCTCTGAACCTGAAGACGGTGACGAGGCCCCGAGGTCTGCTCTCCTCCTGCGGCGCTCTCTATCGCGCTGAGAACGGGAGCGACGGCTCTGTCTCAACCCTCCACTTCGACTCGGCCCATCCATTTCAAAGCGACCCCTATACAGCCCGTACAAAAGGCACCCTAACCTTGGTCCACAGAGGGACCTTATCGTCACTGAGGTAAACCAACACCTCCTGAATCAATGAAGGCACTCCAGTTCAAAGTGGAGTTAATGTGTGTGCTTACAGCTTTGTGGCCATTGAAGAACACATGCCACCAGCACACTTGCTGTCTGATGATGGTTGATTGAGGATGTGTTTTCCATAAAAACAAGCTGTTTTATACTCCAAGTTATTTCTTTTCCACGTTATTGCCTTTGTGTCAAGCCATTTTGAATTTCATCTAGGGCAAAAATACAAGACTTTATTATTAACACATATAGGCCAACACAACAATAACAATGCCTGGATAAATAGGGAAAAAATGGCATTTTTAGAGAAAACATTCACCAGGTAGTGCTTTTTTTTTTTTTTTTTTTTTACACAGAACAATAATGAAGAAAAGATAGATTATTAACTATGGAAGCATTCAGTTTGATAAACAAAACCAAAATATTAACTTTCATACAGCCACATCAGAGTATTTAAATATTTAAGGTTTCTAACAGTAGCAATAAAGTTTTACGAAATATAATAAAAAAAATGCAATTACCAAGAGTTAGCTATCTGTTTCCTTAATATTGACAGACAAGGATTCGGATAAACAACACATTTCTGTGAAAATATGGTATTACAAGCGGAAAAGGGCCTCACAAAAGTTCATACTGAAATCAAAACCGAAGAAAACCCTGAGAGAACAACAGCAACTGATTAAAACAAGCATCAACTCGTTAGTTGTCCAACCGGTGATGATTAGTTAGCCTGCTAGCCTGGTTACTGCCCTTGCAAGCTTGCTCCGTACACAAATGACGGTAAAGTCATTAACATATTGCTAGCTTGCTACTTGAGAATTTTATGTGTAAACATCGCCATTAATATATCCCACAGATTTACTAAGCAGTGTATAATAAGGGGGGGGAACATTCACAACAACGTCTGTATGCTTATGCAGCTTTCAAACAAAATGACTGAAACAGCTGGATGGCAAGTCAATTCGATGTAGCTATTTGCTAACTACGCTATGCCATAACGCTAGCTTAAGTTGTTTGCTAATCAGCTAAAAATATACCACACGCTTGCCTAAACCTCGATGACAGGCTCACGACAGGGGGGATTACCTATAACAACACCTATGTCAAACAACTCAACCAAATACTAAAAATCGATATCCAGTAAACCTGCTTGACCGTTAAAAATACAACTCATAGTATTACTAAACTCACCGTAGCAATGCTAACTACGCTAGCGTTCCTTTGACGAACAGAAGAGAAAGGTGAATTCTGAGCCACTGGTTAAAAATCGCTTCTCTTTGCGTGATTGTTTACAATGCACGCTTGCATTAACCACCAACAAAACATCGCTCGTTCTCTTCACATCAGTATTACTTCGCCATAATAAGATCCAGACATCACCCACCACTCAAAAAGTGCCAAAGCGAATGATCGTTCTTTCCGAGCTTCTGATCGGTTGGTCCCGTCTCCATTAGACGACGGCAGAGTAGGCCCCGAAGCCTCGGACTCGAGTTACACAGACATGCAGCTTGCCCGTCAGCGCACGTAACGCAGGCCAGCCTCCTCCTCCCGCGGCCCACTGTCTAATCTACTCAGTCCGGGAAAGTTCAATTATCTTCCTGTTTGCGCAGTTGAAATAAATAGTATCTGTCGAGTATGACCTTTAAAGGAAATAATAAAACCTTACAATAAATTCCGATCGTCAAAATCAGATAAACATACACATATTTTCATGGTAGCTAAAAAAGCTGGCATAACGTGAATCCTGGGTGGATAAGGCTACAGTGAAACTGCATTGTGTGCTTCAGTCGATTTTTTTTCCCTCTATGATTCACAGACGGTCGCGTACAACTGATGGTAAAGTACCACTGCCGCCTACTGGTACAAGAGAAGATGTTTCAGGTTTGCACCATAAAGAATGCTACTAAAGTACTATACACTTTTCTTTCGGCTTCTCCGCTCACGGGTCGTCACAGCGAGTCATCTGTTTCCACCCATCCCTGTCCTCCGCATCGTCTTGTCTCACACCAAACTTCATGTCCTCTTTCAGTGCATCCATGTATCTTCTCTTTGGTTCCAACCTCGGCATCTTTCTACCAATATATTCACTCTCCCTCCTCTGTACATGTCCAAACCATCTCAGTCTGGCCTCTCTGGCTTTG
>JAQNCB010000022.1:28108666-28119701 GCA_030068295.1 Euristhmus nudiceps | reverse complement strand
CACTCTACGTGAACATTCATTTTCTAAACCGCTTAATTCTAATTAGTGTCGCGGGGAGGCTGGTGCCCATCTCAGCCAACTCTGGGCGTGGGCGAGGTACACCCTGGACAGCTCTATCAGCATTATATTTTTTTCTACACAGCTTCTGCTGCTCATGGCATTGTGGATCTTCAGATCAGGAGGTTGCCTGGGACCAAAGGTTTATTCGGAGGTACCAGACGGTGGCTGGGGATGGATTGTGGCTGTGGCCTTTTTTCTGGTTGAGGTCTTCACGTATGGAGTTATTAAAAGCTTTGGCATATTCCTCAATGACCTGATGGGAGACTTTAATGAAACCAACAGTCGAGTTTCATGGATAATCTCAATATCTGTGTTTGTAATGACTTTTACAGGTAAGATATATGTAGGCCTTTATCAAACTTGGTGATTGTGTACCCATTTGTCTAGATTCTTATTGGTCTGTATCTTTTTTTATGATTCAGCTCCACTGTCAACTGTGCTAAGCAACAGATTTGGCTGCCAACTTGTTGTGACCTTTGGAGGATTCTTAATTTGCCTGGGAACAATATGCACTGCATTCACCAGCTGCATAAATCAGATTTATATCACAATCGGGACAGTTTCGGGTAATTAGAGTTATTTGCTCCAATTAAGGTGTAAGGTATGTAAAGATATAAAATAGTATGGATATAAAGTAGTGTGGTTGGAAGGTTAGTGGTTATTTGTGGCCATATACTGAAACTATCATGATTAAATAGATAAAGAATAAACGTAAAATAGCCTTAAATAGTGTTTTCTCTACTGATAAATGCAAACTAAGTTGTATTTGTGGGACCAAATTAAATTACCTGCACAAAGCCTTTCCCGAAGATTAAATATTTATTCATTATGTGTGGAAGTCTGTTCATATATCAACTTACTGTAGCTTTCCCCAGTTGGTGATTCACAAATATGAAAATGCATATCTGTTGGCATTATGCATTCTTATTTTTTGGATTATTAGTATATGTCACTGATAGTCGCTTTCCAGGCCCACACCAAACTCCTCCAACTCCCGAGATTTTGCATCGGCAACAGCTTGAGCTGCAGCACGTTTGGCCTGTCGATACCTGTCTGGTGCCTCGGGAGTTCCACAGGCTAATAAGGCCCGATAGGACTCCTTTTTCAGCTGGATGGCCCCCTTTACCTCAAGTGTCCACCACCGTGTTCTTGGGTTACTACCACGACAGGCACCGATGACCTTCCGGCCACAGCTATTGGCTGCCGCCTCAACAATGGAGGCACGAAACATGGTCCTTTCGGTTTCCATGTCGCCCACCTCCTTGGTGATGTGGTTGTAGTTCTGCCGGAGGTGGGAGTTAAAGGCCCCTCTGACAGGAGACCCTCACTACACGTTTGGGCCTGCCAGGTCTGGAGGGCGGCCTCCCCCGCCATCAGAGCCAACTCACCACCAGGTGGTGATCGGTTGACAGCTCAGCTCCTCTCTTTACCCGAGTGTCCAGAACATGCAGCCGATCATTGAACTGCAGCCTAGGGTGTCCTGGTGCCAAGTGCACTTATGGACACCCGTGTTCAAATATGGTGTTGGTGATGGACAAACCCTGACAAGCACAGAAGTCCAGCAACAAAATGCCATTCGGGTTCAGATCGGAGAGGCCGTAGCTACCAATCACACCCTTCCAGGTCACACTGTCATTGCCTACATGGGCGTTGAAGTCTCCCAGGACAACGAAGGAGTCTCCAGGGGAAGCATTCTCCAACACACCCCCTAAGGCCTCCAAAAAGGGTGGGTACTCTGAACTGTCATTTGGTGCATAAGCAAAAACAACGATGATGATAATGATGATGATGATGATGCTGATGATGATGATGCTGATGATGATGATGTAGTATATGTCACACCCCCAGTGCAGCAAACTGGGTTATCAAAGGCCAGCCATGTCTCTCACTGTCTATAGTGAAAGACATGTAAAAGAACCATTGCTGACTTTCGACAAGAGTAGGCTGCATAGCCGTTAGCATGTTTCTGCCTTGCAATGGCCTGGCGAGCTGTACAGGGTGTACTCTGCCCTTGCCCAGAGTCGGCTGAGATGGGTGCCAGCCTCCCTGCGACTCTAATTAGGATTAAGCGGTTCAGAAAATGAATGAATGAATGAGTATATGTAAAAATGTTTCTATGAGTATAATATTTGTATAAAAGTTTGTGTACGAGTTTGTATTTATTGTGGAATAAACACGATCATACTGTAATCTTAAGAAAAATAGATACAAACAGTATAGAAAAAATAAAATCAGTTTAATATTAACAATTTAAAAAGTAGTTGCCAGAGAAACAATCCGCTGTTGATGATTACCGGTAGCAGAAAAATGTCTTCGCCCCAGCAAGGCTATTTTTCGCTATGGACAGAGCGGAGGTAAAGTTACAGGCGAAATCACTTTGGTGGCATGGACTGCCTGAATTCAATTCATTGACATGTTAATAAACATTCTTTCAACAAAACGTCTATCTAAATGTCTATTTTAGTCTTAAGGCAAGTGCACCTCACTCAAGCAAGATTTACAAGATAGTACAAAAAATGTAAAAGCTTTACAAAATATATGAAGACAGACAATAAAAAATCCATTTGGCACTGACCTGTTAGGCTAAACGTAATAGGTCAAACAAAACTAAACCACATAGGGCGTTAACGAATTTGCAATTGCTTTCTGAATGTATATCCTCACAGGACTTGGTTACTGTTTGACATTTCTCCCGACTGTTACCATCTTGTCCCAATACTTCAATAGACGACGGTCCCTTGTCACTGCCATGGCTTCCACAGGAGAATCTTTTGCTATATTTGCCTTTGCACCAGGTGAGAACAGCCATACTCAATTATTTCCCCAGTGGAATTGCATGACAACAATACAAGACAAGACAACCATACAATTTTAATTGTTACTTCTTCACCAATATAACGTATATGATTATTAGTGGTGTTTATTTATACAATTTGAGGCAGAAATTGATATGATACTGCATTTTTAGTTATCATATTTTTTTTTTTAGATAAAAACTCGTTTTTATTGCCCATTACAATTTTTACAGCATTAACAGCACTTAAGACACATATTGGTTGGAGATACACAATGGTGGTGCTTGGAGTATTACAGGGAACAATCCTTATCTGCGGACTTCTGCTCTGCCCCATTGTAATCAAGCCAAAAACTAAAGAAAATATTACCAAGCCATTAACGAAGCAGGAGACCGAGATCTCCCTTACTGATACTGAACTAAGTGATTCAGTGGCCTCCAGAGACTCAAATGTGCAGTCATACAAGGAGCCGGAACAGGATCTCCAAATGAAGGGACAGCAAACAGATGGAGATGCTTTTCAGACTCCTCAATGTCAACAGCATGCAAAAGGACTATGCAAAAACAAGCTCCTGGACCATACTGTGTTGAAGGATGGCAGCTTCCTGTGTTATGCCGGATTTGGTCTCTTTGCAACACTGGGCTTCTTTGCCCCACAGTTATATGTGGTGGAGCTCAGTGTGAGTATGGGGACTGAAAGAGACAAGGCAGCCTACACACTGTCAATCATGGCAGTGGCTGAGATCTTTGGACGTCTCTCCATTGGTTGGATCATGAGCTGTGGATACATTAGGAAGATATTTGTCCTACTTGGATGTGTGATGCTGATGTGTCTAGTGTTAGTGATCTTTACTGTGGTAGAGGGCTTCTGGGGCCTGGCAGTCTGTTGCGTCTTGTATGGTTTCCTGCTAGGCAATATTGCATCCACACACATCCCCATGCTGGCTGAGGATGATGTAGTGGGCATCGACAGAATGCCCTTCGCTGTGGGTATCTATGTATGCATCCAGAGCTTTGCAGGACTTGCCGGGCCACCTTTGGGAGGTACAAGTATTAATATTTTAATATTATTAGTATATTTGAATTACAAAACGTCTTTTTTAAGGTGACTAAAAATGTATACTGCCTGGCCAAAAAAATTCCCACACTCTTAATATTTTGTCAGACTGCCATTAGCCTGATTCCAGTGCATAATTAACATGACTTTGTTGCTTTATTTGGTTAGGTCGAGGCTCAGCAACATTATGTGGCAGTAAAAGGAATCTGCTGATAAGCTGAATGTACTGAATATTATCCCAATTGACTTTTTCTTACCTGATGGCACAGATATAAAATTGAAGCTCACATAAGTGAGCACATGAACTGACATCAGAGGGTCCTGACCTTAATCCTATTGAAAATATTTAGGATGTGCTGGACAAAACTTTCTGGAGTGGTTAGATTTTCCCATCATCAATTCAAGATTAATCAATTCAACGATTCAAAATGTAAAAAATGAACCCAACGCTGCAATCAAGGCCAAAGGTGGTCATAATATTCGACTGCAGGACATTTTTTCACCAATGTAAACAGTGTATGGCATTTCTTTCTTTTCAAATGTGTTGCAGGTCTATTGGTGGACATTACACAGAACTACAGCTCTGCCTTTTATTCTTGTGTTGCTGGTACAGGAATGGGTGCAGTCCTTCTTGGGCTGGTACGTCCAGTGAAGACAGGTTTTCTGTGCGTAAAGAAAAGATCACAGAGCACTTGCAAAAATAACTTTGCTGCTAATCCCAAGGGTCAAGATAAAGTCATGCCTGAGGAATGTCTAGAGGTGGACATTTTACCTAACCCACAAGATTAATCCTGGAAAAATCAAGCAAACAGACAAACAAAAACAGTTTCGTCTTTGTAATTGCCAAAATTCCAGAAACTGGCGAGCCTGTGGATGTTTGTGCAGGGAACAGTAGCAAGCGTCAGGTCACAGTGAGGCCAAACTAAGGACATACCAGGATATGATATGATGACATGATATGCTATGATTTACCATCTTTATTTAATAGCAGTAATTACTAAAAATAATCATGCACAAACAAACAAACATAAAAAAAAAACAATTCTACCTACCCATATACGTATCACACAATCATAATACGCCTTAAAAAGAGGTGTATGTATGGTATATTTAAACCACAGAGGTCTTGTTGAGGAGTCCCACGGTTCCCCTGCTCCTACACACACAAGATCTATTGCTGGACATGAAATTAACAGCAAGTTAAATTATATGTGTTAACGCAAAGTAAATTTTTTAAACAATGTTAAGGGTGAATGGATAAAAAGCACTTTAATAATAGTCAGTGAATACTTTAAAAGACTATAATTATTTTGAAAACACACAGTGAGAACTGCAATCCTGATGTGGATCAAAACCTTTAATAATCTGCACTATCCATCCGGAAGTCCGGAAGGCAAATTCTTATGTACGGGTAAATGAACAAATTAGCACTTTTTAAGTAGACAATAACATTTCATTTAGAACTTTACTTAAGTTATTAATTATTCAAGGTTTTCATTATTTAAATAATGTAGAAAATATTTTTGAATGAAAAATTAAGGTGAAAAAAGGATAAAGTTAGAGGGAACTAGAAGTAGTTATGCACGCCTCAGTGTTCATTTGCTCAGTATTAGATAGATGTGCTAGATACTATGTGTGACTTTGTTCTGAGGTCAGTTTCCTGGTAACGTATACAAAGTCATTGAATATTGTTATGAACACATTTAAAACATTTTGATCTACAAATTCATTTTAGAGTGGCATGGTGGTGCAGTGTTTAGTATGTCTGCCTCACAGGAAGAAGGTCCTGGGTAAAATGAATAAATGCAATGAAAGTCAAGGGCTCAATGAGGGTGTTTCTGTGTGAAGTTTGCATGTTTTCCTTGCGCATATAAGGGTTTTCGTTTGGTGTTCCAGTTTCCTCCCACAGTCCAAACACATGCATATCAGGCTAACTGTCTGTTTCAAATTGCCCCTATACGTGAGAGTAAGTGTGATTGATTGTGTGTGTGTGCGTGTGTGCGTGTGTGCGTGTGTGTGTGTGTGTGTGTGTGTGTGTGTGTATGTTTTGAAATGGAGGAAAATCACGGTATCAGGCACCACTGGGGGCACTGTGTGTTTTGGACCCATGAACTGAGAAATGCCTATGGCCTGAAAGCACTGATCTAAAAAATAACCCCTGGATGTTGCGTCTGACTAAGCGGGCAACTTAACTTTCAGGTTAGCGGGGCTGGGATAGCCGCCCCAATATTGTGGGCCACAATAAGCAGTTGTGCAGGCTATATAAAGACTGGGTATGAAGACCAAATCTTGCTATATACATGTATGTAATTGCTACTGTTATAGTAATAATATAGCAAATGCTCACAACGAACCGTTTTTTCTTGTTAGGCAAAATGAATAATAACAGGTTTGTAACATATTCAAAATATATGTTTATATATTTATTTTATGTAAAAATTGTTGTAATATGCAATTGTGTACAATATTACCTTATATATAACAAAATCAAAATATATAAATTTTTCAAGACCCTGAATGATGCTTCAGTATAAAATCTTTATTTGACATACATGTATATAATTTTTATGCATATACAAATGTATACAAGTGCATAATAGTCAACTAGTTATAATCATATTACGGATATTAAAACATTGCTTATATAGTGATTAAAATTCAATGTGTTGGCTTTACAATAACATCATATACAATAGAAGGTTGTTTGCCATCTTTCTTGGCTTCTCTCATAGTACAATGCTAAATATGTAAGCGAGCCAACATGTTTTTTCACTTTACTTATTATAGGAATAGATCAATATAATTGAATTTTATAATATACAACTAATATTTGGACATATATTAGTATATAATATGCAAAACATAAAAAATTATGCCAAAAGAAAAAAAACTTACACAAAGCCGCTGCTAGGGGCACTGTCGTGGCGCTTGGCACACCGGCTGATTCGGTGCAGCTGTGCGTGTATTGCAGCACGAGTTAACGTGTCCTTGTCGGATCCTCTGCAATTATTGTGTCATGCTCTTAGTTCTGGTTTAACTCCGCATTAAGTCTGTTATGCTCAGGTCAAGTCTGATATTTCCCTGCTTCATTTTCTGTTGGCTCTCTCGTTATTTCTGTTAGTATTTTGATTCTGTGCCTGGCTGATCTTGCACGCATGCCTCGTTAAGTAAATTATGAACTTTATTTTTTGATTTTCCGGTTCCAGCCTATCGGTGCTCATTTTCCTTGTGTTTGCATTCGGTCCCAGTGTGAGTGCTGGTAGTCTGGTGGCATTACAGTCTGTGTTCCGGAATATGCGTCTAATAAAGAGTTTTGTTTTTCATTGCATCCATCGTCTGGCCGTCTGCTCAGTTCTGCATATGGATCTACCTCTTTTCTCCAGCGGGTGTGCTTACGGGTTTAGCTTTGATGCTAACCCTTAGCGCGACCCGTAACATAACTGAATAATAAATAATATAAATAAAATGCAATCGAGCCTCTGTTATACACATCATATCCGACTGGTGTTTAAACAGAACTAGCTTTGAGAACTGTTTTCTTACTTTCTCTCCTGTCATATTCTTCATTTATTATTTAGCAAGATGATGCATACGGACCTTACAGTAACAGCTAGAGAGGTGCATAATTGTGTAGCATACACGCTGGACATAAAAGAGTAGCTTTCTGCATGCACAGTTACCAAAGCTTACTATTATACTCTTGTATACGCTTCTATAAAAGTATATATGGATATAGTAGTATTACCAGGGACGTTTTACTTTTTAATGATTTAACTTATTTTTAAAGCATAGGGATAAGTAGGCTTATAGATATTTATTAAGAAACATAATATTTTTATATTTTAACAGTAATTGTGATGACTATATGTAGTAAATTATTATTATTGTGTGGGTTGTAAGGATTTTATTACTCCCATGCATTAGGGATGCATCTGACAAGACTTTTTTCAATTACATAAAATAAACTATAATTTCTACTTACTTATGAAATGATTTCATGTTTCCCGTCCCTTTTCTGTAAGTACAGTTAGTTGCTGCACAAGACGGCATAATAAAAAGGTAGAATGCGTTGTAAAACAATAAAAATACAGAGGAAGAATAACAGAAGAATAACAAGTTTATGAATGGGAATTGCTTTGTTTGGACCAGCGTGGGACCACAGCCAGCAATATGGCAGCTTAAGCATGTCTGCTTACTTCAGTTTCAGCAGCCCTATGCAACATACAGGGGTTATTTTTAGATCAGTGCCTGAAAGTCTGAAATATCATAATGTCATATATTTGGGCCCCTATAAATCATATGCAAATTGCTGGACTTCCCTATCATATACTGGAATGAATTATTGATCATTAACAGCACCAACATAAATATGAATACAGCAATTATAATATCGTTACACTGGGTGATCATATTTCTTCATTTAGACAGTTATAATTCTGAAGTGGAGAAATGTCCAATGAAGTAATCTCTAATGAAAAATATATTTACATTATTAATGATTATACCCATTAAAGAGCAATTGTTTTTAAGGTTATTTTATTTCAGCCATTTCACTCTCTACAGGTTTTGCTTGACTGACCTTGAAAAGAAAACAAAATGGCCTCCTGAGCGAGGGGGGGGGGCCCTTCAAGGCCAACTCAAGACATGTTGAGACATGTTGGGTTAAATTGAGATGATGTTATGAAGGATCAAACTAACCGAGGCCAAGTTGACAGATGATGTCATTGTAGACAATCAGAGTGGAATCTTTTTGAACAACTTATTTTGGTTGGGTCCGAGATTTTCCCTCTCACAACACCGTCTTTTGTTTGGGCCCAAGATTTTACTCTCGGAACATCTTCTTTTGTGTGGGTCCGAGACTTTTCTCTCAGAACAACACTCACGGAAGCTAAACAATGAGTGTAGATGAGTTCTATTGTGCTGCATACTTAAAAACACACTCACGGAAGCTAAACAGTGAGTTTGCATGAGCTTTATTATTCTGCATATTTAAAAACACACTCACGAAAGCTAAACACACTCACGGAAGCCAAAAAGTGAGTTTGGATCAGCTTTATTATGCTGCATATTTAAAAACACACACTCAGGAAGCTAAACAGTGAGATTGGATGAGCTCTATTGTGCTGCATATTTAAAAACACTCACGGAAGCAAAACAGTCCATTCCAAACACATCCACAATCCATTCACAAATGGTGGCATAACTCGCGCGACGGTACCTCCCAGTCTTAGTTAGAGTGTTCACCATAGATTCATTGATGTTGAATTCTCTCTTGTGGTTGCTCTATTCCCATTTACGACCGCGTAAGAGATTGCCTGTAGTTTGTATTGTACCTCCTAAGCATGTCTCTTCCCTGGTTCCGTCTTTGGAGGTCTGTAGCCAAACAAAAGTTGTTTTGTAGCACACCGGCAATACAGTATGCCTATCTACTGGGGGGCGTGGCGTACTGTACGCAGCTTTACGTTATGTCCTTTAATTGGTTTGATGCTTCCAGCGGGAAATGTTCCGACAGTCAATGAAGCCGATCACTTACTAAAACCGCACAATAACATTTTCATAGATTTTGGAACTCGCATTGTGTCAAAAGGCGCACAGTCGATTTTTGAGAGAATTTAAGACTTTAAAGTGCGCCTTATGGTGCAGAAAATAAGGTATTCTGATTCTGATGTCATCTGAATATAAAGCAATGAGTGTAGCAACTGTAGGAGAAATGTGAAAACTACAGCTGCAGTAAAATTCAAAGAAAATCTAATCATTCCGGCTGTACTAGAAATACTACAACTTATACAAGTATTATATAACTTCTGTCACTAGACATTGGTTTTATTTGTTTGACTAGGAGGCAATTATAGAGTACAACCCAAGGCAAACATTAAGGACTCACCACACTTGTTCAGCCAGTTTTTTTTTTTTTTTTTTTTTTTTTTTTTTTTTAATACTTCAAAAAACAAATAACAGACATGACACAAAACTATTTCTGCATCACGGCTGAGCTTTTTCTGGCTTAAATAAAACAACTTAAGTTAATTACTTTATTTCATTTAATACCATTTTCAACCTTTCAATTTTTCCTACATGGAGGATGTTATGTACCGGTACGTAAGTTATTGTGTTTGTTAAGAAAAATTTATTTGCAGATTTAATGAAATCGATACCAGAGGTGCAGCTCTGGCAGTAATTTAAGGGAGTTTTCATTAGACTGTAGAGATGATCCAGATTAAATTCTGAACCCAGACATTTTTTATCAGATTCTTTAAGTCTGTGAGATAGTTTGTGACTGTGGCATTACAGCAAGCACAGCAGGGGGTGTTGTGTACTTTTATTTCTTTTTGCTTGGCAGAAGTCTGTTCTCTAAGTGCTCCTGTTACTCTGGGCGAGGGCGGGGTGCAACCCTCACACATTCATTCACACACACACACACACACACACTCACTCACACTCACACACACACACCTAATGGAGATTTGGAACAGTCAACCACTACACCGCTGGGCTTTTTAATTAACTAATTACTTTTAGAGTCATTTTTGTAGTAAAATTGAAAAACATAAACATAATGCCAATTTGTCCGAATTAAACACAACAGATCCACCACACGCTAAATATAATTTCTGCTTATCATCATTACTAACATACCAGAGGGTCAAAAGGTTTTCTCTTCCAGTATGCTCAAACATTTACATAACCACTGGCTGAAGTCTTGGAATGCTTGTGTAGGTTTCCCTGACTGATGGCCTGAACTTCCACTTTCATTCTCTATCCATCGTAACAAAGCCTGCAAGAGACACTTCACATTAACACACCACTCCAAAAATACATAAATAGCATTTTGCCATGTTTTCTTGCAGGAAATCGTAATACCTTATATCTGTCTGCAATCTTGAAGCCAATGGAACACTGTAATTTCCTGAGACAGATGGGGCAAAGGTCTAATGGACGACGATCTGATTCCTCTAAATGGTTTGAACCTTGCATAACACACTGAAGCCACTGGCAGTGCTTGATACCAAATATGTGCCCAATCTCATGAGTCAATGTCTGCCAAAATAACAGAAAAAATACTTTAAGAATCTTCCTAAAATTGACAAATATCAACAAAGATTGATCTTCTAAAATTATTAACA
>JAQNCB010000022.1:27943042-27954131 GCA_030068295.1 Euristhmus nudiceps | reverse complement strand
TAGAGAGAGGTAGTGGATTTCCATTGATGTTGTACCTGGTCTCACAATCACTTTGCTGTGCTGCCAATGGGTACCTGCACATAACACAGCACAATTTATTCCTTCTTTGCCCATTGTCTACCATGAAGGTGACAAATACTCAAATCCCTTACATGAGAGCCTCAGAACTGTATTTGGTCAACACAAAACTGTAGATCATTATCTATACATGATAGCAGACAATCCAAATCAAATTTACATACCACAAACAATCAGGAATAACATGTTTATTAAGGAATACATTCACAGTTTGATTATTTGATTAATTATCGTGGGCTCTGCCACCTCAAAAATCCAGTAAGCTGATTTTTTTTATTACCCACAATTGTTTCTTTTTTTTTATTTCTGGCTTTCAGGCATTTTTGCTTGCTTGTTTGTTTATTTTCTAGCTTGAAAAATAATGTATACCTTTTTGACCCTTGTAATGCCTCTCATTTAACTCAGACTTCACAGCAATGTTCCTTCATACACAGGGTTGAAATGTAATAATCTATGACCTCTCGAGTCCAAATCTCTCAAATGGCAAACACTGGCCAACTTTTGATTGGTGAAAAAACAAAAAGTAGATTTTCAATAAATTTTTATCAAACTTAAGCAGTGAAGTAAGTTGTAAACATTTTGACCAAATGTTATTCATGCAAAATTCGTAAATTTACACCAGGATTTATTGTCAACTATGGAATACATTTTTAGTGATTGATCTGGGGCTTCTACAAATTGATACCATGTCAAGGTTTACACTATTACTCTGACTTGGATGTCCATGACATCAGTATGTTCATATTTGTCTTGTGATTTCCTGTTGACAATTTTGTTACTGTACTGATGGGACGCCTTGAAATGCTCAGATGATCAACCATGCATATGAAAGGGCATATGAAATTCCTACCGGGAAACTGTCCAGATTTGAAACGTCATCAATATGTTCAATATTGTGAGTAGTTATAGCTTTATTGAGTACTTCACTAATCAGCATTATGGTGTCATTCATTTCTAACATAAATGTCACTCTATAGGAGTGGTAAAATTGAATCATAGTAAAAAGAATTTCAAAAGGCAATGTTGCTGTGGAAATATTGAGAAAATGTACGGTAATCAAACCTTGTGTAGTGTGATTAGCATAATACATTACATCCAGTGTGGCCATAAAAGCCCAGTGTCACCTATTGTTATATATTTTGAGATGAAACCAGTTTGTCAGTTTGCATTAGGACCGGTTAAAGTAATCTGTAACATGTTTTACCAGTAGCGCAGTATTGTTACTCAATATATATATTCTAGTGCTGCGGCTGTGTGCGTGATTGGCTTCACTGTGTCCTGTTGGACACAGTGATTGGCCACAGGATTGGGCTGATACTTAAAGAAAGACCTTGTTTACAACTGACTATTTGATGTGTGAATTGTATCCTAACAAGATTTTAACCATGTGTATTTACTCTAATGAAATACATCTTCAGTTGGTTTGAAGACATCCAATCACAATATTTTAATATGAAAATGGAATAATTACGTTCCAACATGTCTTATTTTTGCTTTTTAGGTGTTATTCTAATAGGATAACTGCAGTATCAATAATTTATTTCTGTGCCATTTTTACTTTCAATTATTAAACACTGTCACCTTTGAAGGATTTTGGTTGCCAAAATAAGACTTGGAAAGACTGATGTCCATAAATGTGCATAATATGACTGACTAGAAAATGGATCTCACACCACCTCCTGAAGGAAGTGTTTTGAGGGATCAGAACAATGTTTTAAATGCTTAATTTTTACATGGATAATCTCTACATTTGCATTTATGGCATTTGGCAGGTGCTCCGATCCAGATAAATATGTAATTAACATTTCTATACAGCTGAGCAATTCAAGGTTATGGGTCTTGTTCATGGGCCCAGTAGTGGTGCTACTGGGAATTGAACCCCTGAACTTCATACCAGTACCCCATTGCCTTAATCACAAAGTCACTGCATCTCTAGATGGATGCTGATATTTATGATGCATGAACATGCACTTTAATTTGGCTGCATCAATATAATATTATGGTACAATATATGAAACATAAAATATGATGAAGGATTCTGACACAATTAACAACAAAGTGGTTTGGTTGGGCCCATTAGTTGCTGAAAGTTGATTATTTTTAGGAAAAGGATGACCTAAATGGTTTATTACACATTTTGGAAAAAAAAAAATTGTATTCATTCAGAATTCAAACACTGTGGTATCACAGAGTACATCACAGACATCTGAGTTTGCGGAAAATAAACCTTGTTATAAACATACTTGTGCCATGTTCATTTACAGTACAAATCATCAGTTTAGTGCAGATATTACGTCACACAAAGTTGGGTAAACTTCTATTTTTAGAAGGCGTTTGGAGCTGTTCTGCTTAGAGTTGTAAAAAATCAGATGACTGCAGTTTTTGAAAGGGTAATGTCTGTGCATGTGGAATGGCAGAGTGTAAACGGGGTCAAAAAGTACAGCCCGTACTGACCATATTTCCTGAAGTAGAACCACTTCTGTGTGGAGTTGTTCCATGTTTCCTTGGAATTTTTTTTTTTTGCCCATAAAATGTAACACCGTTATATGTTTTTTACATTTCAACATTTCAAACTGGAAAATATTGTCTATTTCATAGAATTTCATCATTGTGAAGAAACATTGATTCGTGCACGGAGTGGTAATAAATGCACTTGTGGTACAGTTTGGCTGAAGGAATGCAGTATTAATCTTACAATAGTATCAATAGCTTAGAAATTTTCAGGAACTGTAAATCCACATTACTTTCCCAATGCAGTTAAAATTTAATACATATTTTTCCATTGAAATATTTTGTTTATTACTATACTGCCAGTTTAAAAAGTAACATTTGAGAGAGAAATTTCTGTATATGTGTACTGGGGGTGGCTCTATTGACGATATTATTTGGGCACTTGAGAAAATAATGAATTGTCATTTCATCACGCTTCATTTCACATGTGTAGGTCACTTTACAAAACTGGAACAAATGCAGTTTGAGAAAAACACATTCATATCTGCACAATTTGAGAAGTGATTTGGAAAGCCTATATAAAGTCTCAAAAATGTCCACTATTGCTAGTCATGTCATAATGCCACATCTATCACATGAACAATGTTGCTAGGTAATGGGTATGGTTAAGGCTGGGTTGAGAGAGGTGTATGGGCTGTACACAACCTACCATCAGAAACCTTATTGACTACCACACTATGACAGGCTCAGTTGAGAACATGCCACGTCCAGGATGGGAGAGTGATGACGCCATCATCGCTACATCCGTTTGCACATGCTAAATAAATGATCGATGGTACAAAAATCCAGTTTTGGGTAACAGATTTTTTTTTTTTTTTTTAAATTACGGTCACAAGGTTTCTAAATGACTGTCAGTGTACTTTAGAACATCTTAAACATCATGACAGTAAGGTACCTATGGTAACCTTCCTCTACCATTTGTAAAAGAAATCCACATCCCTGCCTGCTACAATTTTCTACCTCTTCATTTTACCCAAATGTATGATTTTATAGCACCTTGTAGCATCTACTCTTAGCCACTCATCGCAAGACCCATGTCTACCTGTGTATGCTGGTCACCATGTGATGTATATTTGTACCAAAAGGTAACTGCATCAACCTACACTGTATTTTTATATAATTAAATGTACAATAGAACACAGAAAATATTTTGTATTTTTCATGTAGTGGTAACAAGGTACTCAAACTGTGTAATTATGTTACCAAGACATATGTGGTCTGAAAAGTTGTACCTTACAAATGTACCATGCTATTGTGATGCCAGATACATGGCAGTATTTGTATTATAGTAGACATGTGCTTTTATATTGTAATAAAGCTAAATGTAAGAATGATTTTCTCCCATTGTATCAATGAGATAATACACATGTTCAAGGACCCCACCACCCATTATAGAAACAGCATCGTAAAAATAAACCCACCAAATGCCATTTTCATTGGTACAAACATACTTTAATGAACAATTAAATAATTGGGAAAAAAAATGACCACAAAAATAACTTAAAAAAATAATAATAAAAATTGAAACCAGAGCATCGATTTTTTTTTTGCTCCTCTCAGCAAGCACCAAAAAGTGTTAGCAAGAGAAAAGTGGTCAAAACTTTAACAAGTCACATGGTCTTTGTCCAGTCCATATCCCCCCCCCCCCTTTCCAAAAACAAAATCCACCCCACACACAAAACCCAGACCATAAACGTTTAGTTACTATGGTTTGTACAGTGGATCATTGTGTATATACTCATATATGCATGTATAAGACATTTCATCAAAACATTTCTCAGCAGTCCCCAAGTGGGATGTATGACAGTGTCATTTTGCATTACCATCTTTTAAAATTTGTATTTTATAAGCTCCTGTTTGCCACCCCCCCAAATTAAAATATAGATATATATATATATATAAATAAAAAGGAAAAGTATACTTATTTTATAAAATAGGTCTCACGCAATATTGCCTCTGTTTAATGCCATGCTCACCTTAGCAGTTAAACTTTGGAGTGGGGGATGGTCAGGAAATTACAATGTGGTTGCTGTGTCATTTTTTTTTTTAAACCTTTTTTTTTTTTTTCTCCAATTTGAAATGGACAGTAGATGCCCTCCACAGTGTGTTTGTGTGCAACATGAAACAGAGAACCAGCAGTGCCTTGTTAATATACACCAATCATTTTCCAATTAAAAAAATTTTTAATTTAACTTTACATAAAAACTGCAGGTATTGGTCTGACATTCCACCCATGAACTCTTACAGCAAAACTTGAGTCTGCTTACTCCAAGCTGCCCTAAAGATTAAACTGTCGAGCTTAAATCAGAAGGAAACAAATATTCTGTGACTTGACTGTCCAGTTAATGTACATTTTATTACAAAAAAGTAATAAAGTCCAGAATTTCTTTATACAGTAGGAAAAAGATTATTCAAATCCTAAAGTACTGAGCATCAAAAGGGGAAGAGGCAGGAAAATGGTTCCCACCCTGTAGAGGGGAGTGAGGACATCAAGTCAATGAGACAGGCAAAAAAACATCAAGATTGCTTTGTTGAGAAAGCAAAGCTCTCTCAGAGTTTAAGATTTGTGGTAGAAGTTACTGCACCGTGTCCTATGATTATAGCACATCTGCAGGTTCAGCAGTTCCAGTACCATTCCAAATCATCAAAGAACAGAACCAAAGAATGCAGTACACATTCAAAGGAATCATTCTTTGGTCTATGGTCCCCCTAAGAAGAAGGGACACACTTCCATTCCATACACAACATAAAGAAAAAAAAAAAAAAAAAAAAAAAAAAAAAAAACCCTCATCACAAATTAACAAAAAAGAAAAAAAAATAAATTTAAAAAAAATAAAAAAATAAAAAAAAGGGAAACAAAAAATTTACCCATTTCTTGCTTGGTTTGCCAACAAAAACATATCTTTACAAAATTAAGCCAGTTTCAATAGAATACGCCAATAGTTGTCCAATAGGGGCCACTGTATGTTTTTTTTATGTTAAGATTATTAAAAAATAAACTTTAAAAATTAAATCAGTAACTGCTGATGGTAGTTAACACTTTCTAAAATGGGCATATCTTTCAACGTGTATGGAGGAAAAACAACAAAGATCTATTTGTGTTAACACATTTTTCTCTTTAATTTTATGCATTTAAAATCTTAAAAAAATATTTATAAAAAGGCAGTCCTCCCCAAAAATAGTACTTGTCAAATACCAAGAAGAATATTCCCATCATTTCACCCGGAACCCTTTGAACACAATTGGCTAAAAATATATATGCATATATTAACAGCAATAATTTACCATTCATTTAATTTATTAATTTCCTCACTTAATGTAGTATCTCCCATAGGAAGGTGTAGTCTTTTCATTTAATTAAAAAAATATTAAATAATAACACTAAAAATGAGAGCAACAGTAAAGTTTAAAATTGCAACCCATTCCTGTTAAGTGTTTTGAAGACTGTAACGCTACATTAAATTTAATGAGCTGTGATTAATATTTGTCCCCATGTCTTGGTTGTTACCAGCCAGCATGCCATTAGCTCCCTGCCCCCTGCAGGGGCCCCATTCCACTGAGCTGTGAAAGCATAGCATTCTGGTCTGACCCAAATGAGGTTTGGTCCAAAGCATTAGCCTGCTGTTGAGATGGCTGCTGTGGTTGTTGTGGAGGTGCTACCATGCCAGTATGATGTGAGGGAAGATGCCCAGGGTGTGGGGAGCCTGTTTGGGTTTGGGGGGAGATGCGATGTGGAGAAGGCTGTGGTTGTGTGCGAGGAGATGGACTAGAATTTGGAGGCAGAGACTGGGGCCGTGGTGATGGCTGGGGTGACCGCACTTGGTTGCTAAGGGAAGTGGACAGTTGTTGACCCTGTAAATGTGGAGACTGCGACATTGGCTGTTGAGGGCTCATGGGATTATTATGCTGAGCAGGAGACCCACCACCTAGATGCTGCTGTTGTTGCTGTTGCTGGAGAAGCCTTTGGTGCAGAGCTTGCTGAAGAATAGCCTGGGAATGCTGAGGCTGAGAACCTCCTTGAGGGGGCTGTAACTGCTGCTGCTGAAGCGAACTACTCCCTTCACTTACTTGCAGCACACCCATAGTATTCTGCTGCTGCTGCTGCAACCTCTGTTGTAAAGCTGCTGCCACCTGCTGAGACATGGATCCGGAATAATTCTGTTGCAGCCCAGATTGTGGTCCTCCTTGCTGCTGCTGTGAAAGTCCACCAGCTTGAGTTTGACCTGGCTGCTGAGGTGCCATTCCAGCCTGGCCAAGATAACCTTGCTGCTGTTGTGATTGGTGATGCTGAAATTGACCAAGATTTCCCATCTGCTGCTGCAAATGTTTTCTCATATATTCTGTGATCTGGGGAGACATACTGGTCATATTTGAGCCTTGACCAGGCATTACACCATGTTGCTGCTGCAAAGCCATTTGTTGTTGCTGCTGTATATTTACACCCATAAGGGTACGCTGTTGAATTTGTTGTTGCTGAAGTGGGTTTGTGGGGGGCATCCCGGTCCCTTGTCCCAAGTGCATACCTGGTTGACTGCCCCCTGAATTTACATTTATCTGCCGACTTTCCAAGCCTGCTGGGCCTGCACCTCCAGCACCAGGTCCGCCTCTTCCAAGGTATTTAGGCACACGCTGCTTGACGAACGTTTCCATTAGCTGAGGGTTTGAGCGTAATATTTTCAGTACCTGTTGCTGTTGAAGGTGGGAACTGGGAGAACGCAGAGTTCTAAGAAGGTCTTGCAAGGCACTCTGAAGGAGACCCCCATTGCCAGTCCCAGGGTTTGTAGCGCCACCCGGGCCACCCATCATACCCATCACTCCAGGTTGCCCCTGTTGTTGGGGAAGCTGCTGCTGTTGTGCCACTTGCTGTGGTTGTTGCCCAGCAACCATTCCTGTATGGCCCATTTGATTCATCATTCCTGGTCGCTGCTGAGGAGCTATCCCAGGTGTTCCCCACTGCTGCTGTGGAGGTGGAAGCTGTGCCCCACCCTGCGGAGCTTGTGGCATTTGCACCTGAGAAGGGAGTTGGTTCTGAAGCCCTCCTTGTTGCTGCATGCCAGTTCCTACGACACTTTGCTGTTGCTCGATTTGAGCCCTGGCTACAGTAGATTGTGCCTGAGATTGTAATCCCTGAGGTCCAACCATCCCTGCTCCAGGATGGTTGAGACCCATCAGGTTTTGAGTCTGAGGGCCCTGGTGCAGGGGGTGAGATGATATCATCCCTGGTCCTTGGTTCATCTGCAGGCTTTTTTGTTTAGCCATTTGCCGTTGATTCTCGGCAACTCGCTGAAACTTCAAGGCTATTTCTAGGGCTGCGGAAGGAGGACCAGATAGCTGCGGTGAGGGAAATGCTGGCTGACCTGGTGTTGCCTGTTGCTGCTGGGGCAGACTTGTTGGGCCTATGCCTGGTTTCCCCATAGATTGAGATATTGGAGAGGAACTCGGAGGTCGTTGTGCATATGGAGGAAGGCTGTTGGGATGCTGAAGCTGTTGTACTGAGGGTGGCTGAGGTGGTGGTTGTTGAACCATTTGCTGCTGTGGAGAGCTCATCCCACCACCAGCAGGTAGCTTTTGGAATTGATGAGGCTGCACCATTCCAGCAAGTTGCTGCTGCTGAGGACCCCCCGCAACTCCAGGTTGATGGACAGGAGTTGGGCATTGCTGAGTAGGAGGTTGTAGGGCAGGAGGTTGAGTATTCTGGGTAGGTGTCCCTGGGCCAGTCATACCATTGCTGCTGGGTGAGGGCAAACCTTCATTTCCACCAGTTAGTGGCTGACCTGTCCTTTGCATGCTAGCTACCCTTCTCCGAAGCATCTGGGCTTGCTGAACCCGGTGCTGGAGCTGCTGTTGGCGCAGTTTCTGCTTAATGTTTAGGCAGAAAGGCACTGGACACTTATTCTCTTGGCAGTGTTTAGCATGGTAACAACAAAGTGCAATAAGCTGCTTGCAGATCGGGCAACCACCATTGGTTTTGCGTTTGCAGCCCCTAGTGTGCTGAACAACTCTTTTCATCTTTTGACAGGATGCAAGAGAGCAGTTGGCATTGCGGCACCGGCAAGCATGTACTAGAGACTGAATGCAACGCTGAATGCTAAGACGGCGTGAGTCGCCAGGACTCTGCATGGAGGCTGCAGCTTGGTTGTTGCTCTCATCATCCAGACCCAGGCCCAACTTCTCCATCTTGTGCTCATGACTCTTTGTATTATAGCAAGTGATACAAAGGTCATAATCCTGAAATTAGAAAATCATGGTTAGTTCAGCACATCATAACCACAGTTTAATGCAGATAGTGGGTTCTAGAAAAAAAGTGTCCATTTTAAATGTTATAAATAAGCCAAAAAAAAAAAAAAAAAGAGTTAACTTTTCACTTCTTATCTCTGTTTATGCCCTAAAACAAAAAGCTTTAAGCCCACTTAAGGTAATTCCTTACCTCACAAACAGTGCAATGGAAGCGCGTCTCAACATGGTTTTTACATTCATTACATGTATAAACAAATCGATCTTGGCTCTGGTTGTGCAGCTCAACCAGCATACACATGGAACTCCATTTAGACCGCCTCAATGAAGAAAACTCCAGGTGTTTGTCCCGTGCCAGTGTAAGAAAAGCATCCCTCCCATCCATCAGGTCACATGCCATTAATGGATCAGGGTCCACGATTGGCGGAAGACTATTGGAATTGGGTCCAGCAATCAGTCGGATGACAAAGAATACCTTAAAAAAAGGGGAAGAAAAAATAAATAAAGAATTAAAAGGTTAAAACCACCAAGTTTCCTCCCCAGTTAAAAATTTTAAAACTCCACTATACCTCTTTATGTTTCTCCATGGTGGCATAAAGTTTTTGTGATAAGTCGTTCGACACGTTTGGCATCCCTGGTTTCTTTTTGTTGGCTCGGCTCAGACTGCTCTTGTTCTTGCTTGTTTTTTTGTTGTTCTTTTTCTTGGCATTCTTACTATCACCCTTCGCAGCCTAGAGGACACAAGTTAGTACAGAATCAAACTGATAAGGGTTTACTACACATGGATAAAGTGAATGAAACTTACATCTACACTTTCACTGGAAGTACTGTTCTCTTCCCGTTTTCTTTCCTCTTCCTCCTGTTCCAACTCCTTAATGCTCTCTTCAAGTACATTGGGCCAGAAGTCACCCTCAAAATAAGGCAACTCTTTGGCACTAGTGAGACGATCCTCTGTTGCCTGCTTGAAGATGTCCTGGCAAAGCCAAAATACTGTGTTTGTAAGGATGCACATAGCATAAATCACCATTTTCCCCCCCAAAATAATTGTCATGTGAGAACTTGCACACATGACAAAATCAATGTTTACCTTATAGTCATGGATATTGCGCTCCGATACAGCTTTATCAAGCATTTTCTTGTACCACTCCTGTAGTCGCTTAGGCTTGGGTATCCTTTGGTCTACCGGATGACAGTGAAAGATGTAGTCATCACCCTCACTGGGAGGACAAGCCCAAATGTGGCCTGTCGTATACCTGAAAAGTGACCCAAAAAAAAGGATGAGGAGGGCTGCTCGTTGTAAACCTACAGGCATTAACATTTCTTTACTGCCCCATGATATCTAATATGAATAATCTCACCCTAATCGTTTGGCATACTCCAGATAACCAATAAGAATCTCATGGTATACTGCTGTTCTTAAACAGCGTGGCTGAAAAAAGTGAACACTGTCCAAGTAGGATATGTACACCCGCCTGTCAGAAAAAGAAAACAGCATTTTCGAACTGTACAGAGATGTAGACCAATAGCTTGCATTCAAAAACTGACACTGTGCAAGCAGAAAAGTAAAAACATTACATGTTAGATGGAGAGAGACAATTTGTTTACCACCATCTTTCTATTTAATACAAGAACACTGCCTACCGTTGATTAGGGTGCGGACAATCTGAACTGTACTCCTGCACGTGCATGCCAAAAAAGCAGACATCGGAACCATCAATGTCCTCAAAGGCAAACAGAGCTTTTGATTTATACGGAAAGGACTCTGGCATTTCACCACTGTCCACAAATCTGTGAAAAGAGGAAAACTATTCAGGTTGCAAAAGTGACACGAGATACTGTTTCTGATCTAAACTTCTGTCTGCTTCTTTTACCTTCTATCATACCTTTTTATAGATGATAGCTTATAGGTATCAGCATCTCTCACCTGGATTTCATTCCCGGTTTGACTTCTACCACCTTGTCAGAGACATGGACAACTCGAATAGTGACTTCACCAGACTCTGGGTGGCTCTGGCGCTTCAGGTAATCATTAACACGAGTTTCTAAGAAGTTACTGAGTTTCGTCTGAGGCAGCCCTATGAGTAAACGAAAACTTAAGCTTTATTGTAATCATGATACTGATGCTATAGAAGTTATTACTGAATACCCTAATGTGTGTGTACATACATACATACACACCCGCAAACATGCACACACACACACACACACCCGCACACACACACACACACACACACACACACACACACACACACACACACACACACAC
>JAQNCB010000022.1:27910165-27926182 GCA_030068295.1 Euristhmus nudiceps | reverse complement strand
ATGTCTCTCGGCTGGTCTGGGAACGCCTCGGTGTCCCCCGGGAAGAGCTGGAGGAAGTGGCCGGAGAGAGGGACGTCGGGACCTCATTGCTTGGGCTGCTGCCCCCGCGACCCGACCCCGGAATAAGCGGATGATGGATGAATGAATGAATGAATGAATGATTATATATATATATATATATATATATACACCCATGTTGTTTCAGCCCTGATGAGGATGCCACTAAACTGTTGCCTTGCAGTGTTAATGTGGGTTAAATTAGAAATGTACATCTGCAGTAGACATCTGCTGTACACTACAGAATGTATAGCAGGCATTTGTATGTGCAAGTGGGCACCTTGTACAGGAAGCATGGGGTTTCAGTATTTTCATGTCAAGACTCCTCTGCATTGAGTAATGCGAGCATGTGATTACTGTATCGGGTCACCAAGACTATTTTACATTCACTCTATTTACAAACATGACCATCTAAAATAATCAAATAAAAAAAAAAAAGAAAAAATATTCATTTTGCTAGCTCCTGACCATAACTCGTTAGGAACAATACTTGATTGCAAGTGTAGATGTAAACGCCACACCTATGACTAGCAGCTCTGTCCCTCTTTAATGTGAGAATAATAGACCACAGGGGTTCAGACACACCCATTAAAAGCTTCCCAATATTCCATCCCATTCAAACCTCTCCTGAGCGAAACCCATGGGGGGGGGGGGGGGGGGTTAGGTGATCGATCGTCTGTGATTTCCTTTCGATGTCACCTCATGAAAAGGTATATTTAAAGCAAGGTCAAGGTGACCTTTTTACAACCCCAAACAGCATCCCAAACCTCCTGAGGACAATCCATCCACCAAATTTGGTGATCTTGTGCCATTTCCATCGAACGTTCTAGCACCAACAAGTTTTACAGACAGAGGGAGAGAGCCCATTTCTATAGGTCACTCACCTGGGGTTCATTAGTTAGGAAATAAATTGACAATGATCATCCTTTATATTATACACCCCGCCCCCAGGGAAACGCTCATAAGCCAATTACCAAGCAGTGCTTCAAATCATTCCCAGGGGTAAGAGGCAAATACATGCCCTGTATTTCACCATACAACCTGGAGGAGTGTTTGCATAATAGTTCAAGTCAGTCATCAATGATTTGCATATCAAAACATGAGTAGCGTTAAATCAGAATACAAAAACACATTTGGGTACGCTAGTACATTTTAATCCCCTCCTCTAGCTACACCTTGCCATGGTCGGAGGGCTTGCATGTCTCAATTGCCCCTACGGAACTGCCGTACATGTTCGACCATAACGGACTGGCCAAAGGGTAGAGACCAGACGAAGTAGCCACTGGCCCTCCAGGTTGGGGGTTGGGCATGGGGCCAACAACCTCATCCCGTCAAAAAAAAAAAAAGTTACAAAACCGTCAACAAGGGAACAGACCAACACGGCCCTGAGAATGGATGCACCTTCAGCTGCAGGACTGATGAAGCAGAGGAGTGAAAGCCAGAATCTGGAGGCTACCCAGTCGATTTCCTTCCTTATTACCAGGACCACCATCACCATTGGAGCATGGAATGTCCAGACCATGTTACAATAATCAAAGCCTGCTCAAGTGGCCGCCGAAATGAGTAACTACAAACTAATTTCCGGCATCAGTGAAACCAGATGGGCAGGTGCTTCAAAGTTGAGACTATCAACCGGAGGGATGCAGCTCCACTCAGGCAACGAGGAGGAAACTGCACCACACACCCAAGGAGTCGCCCTGATGCTGTCCCCGACTGCACAGAGTGCACTGATTGAATGGCAGGCTAATGGCTCCCAGATTATCACAGGCCCTTTAGAACAAAGAAAGGTCACCTCAACCTTAAATGTTATCCAGTGCTATATGCCAACAAATGAAAGTGAAGAGGAGGAGAAGGAAGACTTAAAGAATACAAACAGTTATTCAGAGCTTTTCTGCTGGGGACATTACAGTGGCCATAGGAGACTTCAAAGCCAAAATCAGCAGTGACAACACCGGCTATGAAGAGAACATGGGGCAGCATGGGCAAGTTGAAATGAATGACAACAGGCCTAGTCATAGGAGGAAGCATCTGCCCACATAAAAGAACATGAGGCCACCTGGGTATTCCCTGACCACTTCACCTCACTGAAAATCAGCTAGATCACATCTGTGTATCAAAAAAAAAAAAAAAAGCTTCGACGATCACTTTTGGGCATCCATTCATAAAGAGGAGCAGATGATGCTTCAGAACACCACTTATTGCCGGGACGCTTTAAGCTGAAACTGAACAACTGGACGGGGGGGGGAGCTTCCCAGTGACAGCGATTTGATACAGTTCTGCTGAAAGACCCAGCCAAGAATTTCAGATACAACTTGCGAATCGCTTTTAGATCCTCCAAGATCTGCTCGAGGAAGGAGAGATCATTGACCAGAGGTGTGGAATCATGAAAGAGGCCTGGGTTACAACTTGTAAAGTTGTACTAGGCCAGAAAAAAAAAAACAACCACAAGGAGTGGATCTCTGCAGACTCATAAGAAATTAGAGGAGAGGAAACAGAAGATGATAGCAAACAACAGCCCACAAGTGCAGGAAAAGCAAGAGCACAGCAAGAACACAGAGGCAGACCAGGCAGTGAAGAGAAATGTGAAGAAAGATGAGCAGAAATATGTAGAAGATCTGGCTGCGGAAGCAGAGGACGCAGCAAAGGTTGGGAAACTTCAAAGATTTGTATGACAACAAAGAAACTGTCTGGAACATTTAGCAAGGCAGAAAGACCAGTGAAAGATAAAGGCAAGACAAATCATGGAGAAGGGCAGTGACAAAGGTGGCACAAACACTGACAAATTGTTGAACAGGCCAATACCACAGATCCCATCAGACATCCCGGCCAAGAAAAACCTTCCCATCAATTGTGGCATACCTATTATGGAAGAGATATGCCAAGCCATAAATAAGCTATGAAATGGAAAAGCTGCTGGCCCTGACGACATTCCAGCAGAAGTGTCAAATGCAGATGTTGAAGGAATCGTGGAAATGCTTCACCCACTATTTGTAAAGATCTGGGAGGAAGAACAAGGCCCTTCAGAGTGGAAGGAGGGCTCTCTCAACAAGATACTAAAGAAAGCTGACCTTAGCTCCTGCTCAAACTACAGAGGAATCACACTTCCTTTGGTACCAGGCAAAGTATTTAACCAGATACTCCTTGAAAGAAAGAAAGACCATGCAGATTAGACCTTAGAGATGAGTAGGCAGGTTTCCTCAAAGAAAGCTCATGTACTGACCAGATCGCTGCACTTCGAATCATACTAGAACAGTCTCTCTGGAGTGAAACTCGTCACTGTACATCAACTTCATTGATTATGAGAAGGCCGTTGACAGTGTTGACCGAATCACACTCTGGAAGCTGCTGTGACACTATGGCGTACCACCACAAGACCACAAACATCAAAGACCTCCTATGAAGGAATGACCTGCAGAGTCACACCTGATGGTCAGCTTACAAAAGACTTCGAAGTCAAGACAAGCGTCCGACAAGGTTGTCTCCTCTCACCATTCCTGTTTCTCCTTGCAATTGACTGGGTCATGAAGACGTCAACCACAGTCAAATGCAATGGCATCCAGTGGAGCCTGTGGAAACAGCTGTATGACCTCATCTATGCAGACAACCTGTCCCTCCTCTCCCATACACAGAAACAGATGCAAGTGACGACAGCCACAGTTGCAGAAACATCAGTAAGTATCGGACTGAAGATCCACAAAGGTAAAAGCAAGGTCCTAAAAGCCAATCATACAAACCAAGCCCCTATTTTGTTGGATGACACCATGCTAGAGGAAGTTGAAAACTTTACCTACCAAGGAAGCATAGTTGAGCTTCATGGTGGAACAGATGCTGATGCGAGAGTCTGAATAGGAAAAGCAAAAACTGCATTTCTACAGCTGAAAAACATTTGGAATGCCAAAAATATCTTAAGAACCCAAATCAGGATCTTCAATAGTAGCTAATGTCAAATCAGTTCTCCTCTATGGAGCAGAGACATGGCAAATCACCAACATCACTAATAAGATCCAGACCTTCATCAACTGGTGTCAGGCATATACTGAGGATCCACTGGTCAGACAAGATAAGCAACGAGCAATTATGGCAGCAAACAGAGCAGAAGTCAGCTGGTGTAGAAATCCCACAAAGAAGATGGAGACGGACAGACCAAACTAAGGAAGCCTGCTGATAATACCACAAGACAGGCCCTATCCTGGAACCCACAGGGGAAAACAAAAGAGAGGCCACCTAACTCCTGGCGTTGAGACCTGCAGGCAGATATGAAAAAGATGGGAATGTCATGGCCCCAACTGGAGAGCTGTGCTCAGGATCGGGAGGCCTGCAGGACCCTTGTTGGCAGCCTTTGCCCCAGGAGGGATCATAGGCGTAGATAGATATTATAATCAACCGTTTTCAATTGTTATTAATCAATGGCTAACAATGAACAGTATTAACATTATATTTGGTTTTATATCACTATATAGACAGTGACTATGATAACGTACTTTTATATATATATACTTACTCTTATCTAGTTGTTTCTATTCTTGTTTTTAATTATTGCATGTTTGCACGTGGGGAGACTGGGTAGTAATTTCATCTGTGCTGTATGTTTTGCATATGACACATTTGACAATAAACCTGTCTTGAGTCTTGAGTATAATTGCAGACAACTAGCTTAAAATGCTGACAACCCATGGATAGCCATCTTTTCTGTTACTCCCAACACTGTTTAATCAGTGCATACAGACAATGCAGGAATGGCATGATCTGACTGGTCCATTATTTCAGGGTTAATTAACAATTATGCACCAGTGGCAAGGTGGAGGTCACTGAATAGTCCCCAAGAAAGGTCAACAGAACTATTCAAAGTAGACATCCACAAACCATTAGGTGCATAAAGTTTTCGTAAGCACGTCAGTGGAACATGAACAAAAATATAAAATTACAAAAAAAAAAACAAAAAAAAAAACCTTAGAATATTTTTTTTTCTTGACACATTTTGAACTTTAACAGACATGGTCAGGTAAGCTGTGTTTTCAACAAAAAAGGAATTTGGTTTTTTTTTTAATATGCATAAACTTTTATTCTTCTTCAATGGGTGAGTATATTTTGAGTGGCAGTGGAAGGATCCTTTTCTTTTTTTAAACTTAGATTACTTTACTTCAGTACACTACACTGACTTCTGACATTGTGCTTGCTCCACCTCTCGCTGGTTTCTACTAACAGTACCACTCATAGAAAAACTCAATGATGACTCGTTTCCTTCATCAGATTACTGAAGTACTTTTGAACATGATATTCATACTCAATCCAATACTCTAAACTTGTAATTGGAAATGCACATTTCGTGTTTTTTAATCTCTGGCCCTGGAAAACGGAATATCAATTTTAAACAGAAAGATCCACAATAATATTTGTACATACAAGCACACTCCAATTCATGAGCAGCCCTCATTCAACCTACCCTGGCAAGATTTACCAGCCTGGCAGTGTGTCATGTGATTGAGGACATTCTTCATAGTGCGGCAATGAGGCAGGTTACACTGGCGTATCTCCCCATTGGCCTGCTCCCTCCGCTGGCATTTGTGAGCATGGAGTAGGAGAACTAGCTGCTGTTGTATGAGTTTGCGCTTTTCTGGGTCTGCTGTTGGAGGAACTCCTGCTCCTACCGATGCAGCTGATGACGGAACAAGTCCTCCCTGGGCATTAGGTACCATTCCTGCTGGCCCTCCAACAACAGAAGCGGTTGACTGCTGGGAAGCCTGAGAGTAACAAAGGGGGAAAAACATGCTTGGACATGTGTATTGTTTCTTTCCTTCTTCTTTTTTATCTTGGAGTTTGTATTCATGTCCATGACAGACACAAAGTGATAGTCTTTCTTGTGTATTGATGCCAATGAAAATGTAAATTACAATGTAAAATTTGAGACTTTTCCCCCCAGGTACATGGGTGCAAGTTAGAATATTTGAAAAGCCTGAAAAGTCTGACGGGCATGGCATTGCCATGCACATCTCTCATGCAATCTTTTACAGTAATATGCAATCATAGATATTGAAGCAAAATAAAGATTCTTAAATTTAAACAAGACATTTTGTCGAACAACTACCAACTGCCCAGTTTTTGAACAACATTCTTTTTAAGTGTATATCGTGTGCAACACTACATTTGAGTAATGTTGTTGGTTCCTATTAAATCTGAGTTGAATTTTTTCCTAAACCAAAAATATGCCTGATCACAAATACTGTTTGGATCCATAAGTGACTAAATAACCAAACTGTAAAAATGAATAAGCTATCAATTTTCAATTTCATTTTTTATTTTATAGGTAACCAAATCAATAAAGACATGATTAATTTCAACACTTGTATTGACTCTGAACTGTATTTATGAAAACACACAAGTTATAGAAAATTTCATCTAATACTTCGTAGCACCATTATCAGACAGCTGAATACAGGGATCCCTCACTTTTCGCAGTTAATGGGGGTCGAGACCCCCCCCCCACGAAGACCAAATTTCCGCGAAATTTCCCTGACTGACATATACGTACATGTGTATATAATATCAATAAACACATTCAACGCTACAAATGCTTTTAATAACAATATAACAATTAAACATTAAAAAACCAATGCATAAGATGTAAATACAATAGAATACATGCGTGTAATTGTACATACCCTGTTTCTCTTAAAATAAGACAGGGCTTATGACACTGTGGCTTTTTTTGGGTTGGGGGGGTGATTTTATGTTCAAATGTACAAAAAAAATATGAAAACCGATCTACAGTTACTTAACACGTTTTATATGTGAAAACCACTAAACTTTGGTGATGACTAGAGGTGAGACTTCCATCGAGACAAATTGCTAAAATACATGCAACTCTTCATGTACTTTCATGTAATCAACAGCGATCGCACTGCCCAAACCCAGCGGGCTTGTCACAGCCATACGGCCCATGAAAGTAAGCATTGTAGATCGAATTATCGATGTTACGAGTTCTAATGTGAAAATCACACCACAAGAGATGATACCGTGTATGCGTGCAGTACCGTGAACCAAGTCAGTAATGCATAGCGCCTACCATGTCGATACCCATGCAGCTGGCAAGATGAGCACCCCCCAAGAAAACTTAACGGATTTACACGATTTGAAATGATTAAATTCAGTCCTGAAAATCCGGAACTTGCACCCATACAGGTATCATTGCAGTTCATGTAATTTATATTGAATACATGTAAACTTCCATGTAATTCCTTAAATTGAAAATGAAATTAGCAAAACCCTTTTAACTCTGTGGTCCCTGACTGAGACATATTGATAGTTTTAACAAAAAATAAATAAAATTGTGCTACGAAACAAAATATGTTCATCAGAAATCTTCACTCTCCCGTAGCCAATCCGAAGAGAAGAAAGCTTTGCTTTGTGGCTGGTTGTTCTGGTTTTATCACCAGAAGTGACACTGTCACCTCCATGAGCTAGTGAAAGGTTAAAATGTTAGGCTTTTTTTTTTTTCTTTAATTTAGAATGCTTGAATATCTAAAGGTTATGTGGGAACACTAACATACCAGCTGGTCCTTCTAATTAAAACAGTATAGTGATCCATTTGAAAATATGGGGGGGGTTTGTGAAGATGGTGCCGAGAGTGCACAGACAGCACCGAAAAACAATTTTCACGTAATCCAAGGTAATGGTCTAGTCTAAAAATCACTCACCATGGATGGCATGCCTGGCATAGACTGGTTTTTTTTGTCTATGTTGAATTGTGCCAAGTTGCTGGGTAAACTAGGTTTGTTCATGAGCTGCGGGCCAAGCCCTCCACCACCCAGACTCTGACCTGAATTTGGATTATAGGGGCCGCCATAGGTGCCTGCACCTCCCATCCTCCCCATCTGTAATCACAGAGATGAGAATAGAAACAAGAGACAAAGAAACCACTAAATGCAAGTGATGCGAAAGAGATGAACAATATAACAAATCCCGCCCGACATCTGGAAAAGGTAAACAAATCAGGATTTCTGTAACTCCAGGATTATCCAACCTTGTTCAATGCTCCAGGCTGCTGTGCTCTCAGTCCACCTTGGCCTCCTGTTGCCTGCTGCTGCAGTGTCTCAGCCAGGAGGTTACTGTTACTACCCATACCAGGATTGGGGTAGCTCATTCTGGGTGTGCCATTCAACATCTGCCCTCCAATCATGACTTGCTGCTGAGATGTCGGGGCCCCTGGCTGCTGCTGTCCATTTCCTTTCTGGGGTACAAGCATAGTCCTGTTCATGCCACCCACCATCGCTGTCATCTGTTGTTGCTGAAGTAGACTGGCCTGCTGAGGGGAGAGGTGCTGCTGTCCCTGAGGAACCATGTTCTGGGGTCCAGGAGATACCTTCATGCTCCCCATCAGCCCCATGGGCATCCCAGATGGCCCGCCTCCTGGCTGCTGTTGAGTTACTACAGGTGGCGCTCCTGATCGAAGTAGCTCAGAAAGTTGTTTGTGCTTGGCAGCTGCATCTTGCCCAGCAGTGCCAACCCCTCCAAGCCCACTGACTGCTGCTCCACCTCCACCCAGGCTGGTATGGAGCTGCCCAAGATCTCCTCCATTTGCCACAGCTAACTCTGAGGAGCTGATGAGCTCATCGGGCAGGTCATGCTCCAAGTCAAAGAGTGAGCCAAAGTCTTTAGGGAAGGGGAAAAAAAAAAAGAAAAGAAATGGATACAATTAATTAGTAGAAAAAAAACATCACTGTCCATACAAACTTCCCCTGTTTGTTTTCCTCAACAGTTTTAACACGCGTGTGTGTGTATAAACTGTTCCCAGGTTTTGCTTTTTATGAAAAATAATTAGTGTTAACAACAGCAAACAAGTGCACAGACAAGGTCAAACAGATAACGCGTCAGTACAGCTGTAATCCAAAAATCATGCAAAACACAAACCAAAAGTCTTTGTATATAAAGCATTAAGCACAAAAGGTCTTTCCACAAAGGTTTTTTCAGCCATTCAACAAATTTTTTTTACAAATAACTCTACCACAAATGAACACTTTCAAAGATGAAAACAGCTTGCCAATTCATTCATTCAGCCAATCAGGGCACAGACTGTGGAAGCATCACATTGTTGCAGGCACAGCGGAGTAAAAATGAATGAGTGAAATTATAACAATAATGACTTGGCACAACGTCAGTTTGAAAAAAAGAAAAAAAAAAGAAAATAAGAGGATCCTTATCAAGTTTGGAGCTTTACAAAAATTCCAGAGATAGGTCAGAAAGCTATGATAGAGTTGCAGCTCCTAAACCAAACTGTGAAACTCAATGTTTTTTTTTTGTTTTCTTAACCACTTGATAAAACGTACCCAATTTGTTCTTTACCTCTATTGTAAAAGTATAAGCACGGGCTCATCACCACTTGTCCACTCCATCATACAATTATTTTCGTAAAAAAAATGCTCACTCAATCCAATCATATTTCATGTGATATGATTAAAATGTGTGTGAAATTGGTCAGCTTTTTTGCACTTTCACATCACTTATTTAAATCTCACTGTATGATTTTTAAGACCTCAGTCAAGTTTGAAGCTGGAGGCACATAGAGATACATGACATGGCTAGAGGGAAAGATTATTACAGTCTACTCATCAACCAGCATTGAGGATTCAACACCCTAAACACAAATCTAACATGCTAGTCACATGATATTTACATGCATTTATAAGCAGGCCATGATATTTACGGTACTCAGTTTGGGATTTGTTTTGACGGTCCTCCAAGTCGTTTACTACCACAAAAATAAAACCACGCATGCGACTCCAGAGTTAAACTTCTAAACATTAATAACTTTGTGTTTTTAAAAAAATATATTAAGGCCTTGTGACAATGACAAAAAACAGACTTGGTGTTCAACTGTACACAGAAATATTTTAATATATAAATGTTATTCCACAATAAGGTCGTAAATCCTTATCGCAGTACCATGGCTGATAAATTACCAACATGAGGTGTTAAATTGTGCACAATACAGAAAATCATTTGAACTTCAGTTCAACATCTACCACAGTAAGACGCAACGCTGTAACCACTTGATAAGCAAGATCTAAACAAACTTATAGCCAACATTTCCCTCTATAAACAGACCTGTATACATCTAATACCAATTCTTGTATCCCTATTTTTTAAGTCTATGGGTTCATTAAAAGCCTTAGGGGTAAACAATAGACACACAGAGAGAAAAAAACTGAAGAGAACTAGCAAGCTTGACTGGCTTCGCTCGTCCGTAATTCTGGCTTCAACTGGTGTAATAATTGCCAGTGAGTTTGATATTCGTTACCAAAAAACATTATGAGTAGTAGCAGAGTGTGCTTATTTGAACTTAACACTGACGAGTTTTAAAAGACGACATCGAGGCCAGTTAGCCAACTAGCTAACAATGCCAGAGGGAGTCAGAGTTCTTTACAACTGGGCCTGAAGCAGCAGCGTTTATAGCAATACACTGTTCAACACCAGCTAGCTGACCAGCTAACAATATTAGCTACACCTTTGATCACGTATTTGTTTTCGAAAACGAACAAAATGACAAACAATATCCCAGAAGTTGTTTGTTAAATAAATACTGTAGTATTGAATTTTAAACCGACTTTGGCTTCACTGGTCTACAAGTTTTTAGGTTGTTGGGGAAAAACAAACTAGCTTTCGTTAGCTAACCAGGCTAATACGAGTTGATCTTTGTCGATTGTTCACCAACAAGAAATGATGAGCTTTGATGCAGCCAGTCAGCCCTGTTCGAATATGAAAACAACAACAGTTAGGTACATATTTCGATATAATACCCTTCAATCAGCTTAATAAATAAGTCAAGACTAATAAATATGAACATAACCCGATTATTCCTTGCGTTAATTCAGCACATTTTAGCCGAACCATGAGCATTCACACGAATCAACTACTAAAAAAATATAATTGAAGTGATGGTGTGTTTGGAACGAACTGGTGTGTGTTCTCTCCAAATTAGACCATTTTGCCTGCTTCGTGTTTAATTTGCAACCAAATAAACCAAAAATGAATCCAATCAGCCACCAAGCTAATATCTTTGGCATCTGGTTACAATGTTGTGATCAGTTCGTGTAAAATCAGTGAAACAGCACTCCTAACTTAGCTACGTGCCAAGCTGTAAGCTAAATGTTGTTGCTAACTAGCTAGCTAGCTAGCTAGCTAGCAAACTGAGCCACCTTAGCATCCAATGGCTAAATGGGACAGTTCGTGTCAAGCTGGAATGACAAGCTAAGCTAAGCTAGTCCCATTACGACTCTACGTCGTTAGCTCACAAACTAGCTGCGTTTGCTAGCTAGGGCAAAAAAAAAAACAGAAAAAAATAGTCACACGCTTCTACCCAAAATGACAATTCACACACGGGCAAAAATAGGCGACACATGTGTTAAACAAACAAAATATTTCTGTATTTAGTTACATGCAAGATACAATAAAAATATTTACCGTTTCCATCGCTGGTGGAGGCAGAAAGTGCCGGAGAAGATAGTTTAGGCCTCTTGGCTGAAGGCGGGCCAGACTCCAGAACGTTCTCAGCCATCTTTTAACGAATTAAAAATATATATATGTCCACAAAGATAGGCGTCGTCGCCTATTAGGAAGCCTCTTCTTTCTCGTTGCCTTTAAAATCCGACTTTTCCCCCTCCTTTTTAGGGACGAAGGAGGGGAAAGTCCCGTGTACAAAATACTCCTCTTTCCTGGGTTCGCCTCTCGATTTCAGCTTCGGCGTATCAACCCCCTCCCCAGCGCGATTTTTGTTCTTTATAAATTTCTGCGAGAGGAGGAGGAGGAAGAGGAGGGGAGTCGGCCTAAGACCATGAAAAGACGCACGTAGTAACCTCTGACCCGCTCATAAACATGAGAAACAAATATCTTTCCCGGTTTTGCTCATACTTCTTGTTCGAATAAAAAAAATAGAAAACAAATAAATCTGGCAGCACGCGACGCGAACATGAGTATTTCACCAAACTATCAAATATTAATGCAGTGGCATGTTATGTTTTAAATTTTTATTGACGTTTTAGCTGCCATTTCAGATGGGGTTTTTTTTGTGACGCTCTGGTCAAATGATGGATTGTCGTCCTTTTGTCAAGAAAAAATATTGAAGCTTATAAGTATTTTTGTTCAACAAAATGCCCAACTGTCGATTAAGAATGATGGTTGTCCGACTTAATTTTTTAACCCCAGGAGTCAGAGATTTTTAAAAAATCTTATAATTGTGGAAAGTATAATCCTATGAAAGTTAATAACAACAATAATATATTTAATACTAATTTATTATCATTAGTAGCCTGTATAAATTGTCATTTGAGTTTAAGTCAAACGTTAGTAGACCCAATGTGCTCTCTTAAATAATATTCCATCTCTGATATTTGAAAAATGGGTATAATAATTGAATGATTGTTATGTGTCCCAAAAAAAGGGGACAAGGGGTACACATGGGGATGGGGGTATTTATTTTATATTTTTAGGGTCTCGAGCCGGGGTGGGGGGACAACTTACTTAAACGCTTTCATGCTGCATACATGACTTCCTCCAACTATTTGGGAATCCTGAGGTATTAGATCCAGTATCAGGTCATTGCAAAAAATGGGCCTATCATTATCACTGTAAAAAGCACAGTAGCCATTCTAATGTGTATCCCGTAACTATGATTCTTGACCAGAAGATGCTTTTCATGTCTTAAGCAGCTATGCGCCCAAAGAGTACACAGCCCTCTGTGAATAAAGGCAACCTTTGTAAGGATGAGTAAAAAAAAAATAATGCACGATTTCTAGAAGTAATTTTATCTCACACTGAAAAAATCTAACCCTTAGCTGAAAAAAATTCTGATCCATCTATCTATCTATCGATCTATCTATCGATCGATTGATCTATCTATCTATCTATCTATCTATCTATCTATATACCTCCTGACTCTCCCGGCCATCACATGCAATCTACTGATTTTTGCAACTCACTCATATCTTTTTGCGTCCAAAGTTACTGATATCCACCAACACCTGACTACCTCTGGAGCTACAGTCTCTGGAGTGGATTCCATTGCCCACTTCCCATTCTCTAGCACTACATTTTCCATTTTTATCCTTCCCTCTGTCCAAGCCATCTCTGAACTTATTCACAAATCTAAACCTGTCAGCTCGATCCACTCCCGACAGTTCTTGTTAAAACCTGCCTTTTTTCACGTGCTCCCCTCATTACTAATATTATTCATTCCTCTCAAACCTCTGAAAATGTCCCTCTCTCACCCAAAATCGCTACAGTTACTCATATTCTCAAAAAACCTGGCTTGGACCCTACAAATTTCAATAACCTACGTCGCATTTCCAATTTGCCTATCATTTCCACAATCCTTGAAAAGTCTGTTGCCTCTCAACTTCACAACCATCTCATCACTACCCATATTTGTGAGCAGTTTCAATCCGGTTTCCGTCCACTTCACAGCACTGAAACAGCGCTTCTCAAAATCACTAATGACCTCCTCATAGCTTCTGACTCTGGTTTACTTTCAATTCTCATCCTTCTTGATCTCACAGCAGCTTTTGATACCATTTCTCATAACACTCTCCTTGACAGACTGTCCTCCATCGGCATCGCCCACACCCCCCACCACATGGTTCACTTCTTATCTTCCCGGTCGTACAGAATTCATTCAACTTATATCCCACAACACTGCCTGACAAAAAAAATCACAGCTTTCTTTTAAATGAGGAATATGTAAAAGCATTTAATTCAGTCATCAATGTAGTGCTTATTATATTTCAGCTGGCAACAGTTCCTTTAACCCTAATTTTGCTTTGGGGTCTTGATCCAGCTTTAGGATTTATTAATGACCTGTTTGTTGTACATTATCCCTTACATATAAGAAATCTAAATCAGGGAGGAGAAAGAAGAAGAAAAGGAAGAAAAAGAAGAAGATGATGAAGAAGCGAAAGAAGAAGAAGAAAAAAAACTTTGAAAATTATAAACAACTACCCATTTGTCGGTATGATAGGGCATACCTCTGTACAACAGAAGGATGGTGAAGAAGTAAGCACTGACTGCGTTTTGCTGTATTCTTAAAAAACGGATTTAAGAAATTTCGAAACAACATGTTCAATGCATCTCTGAGAGTCCAACATCTATTTTATTCTGATAAAACAAAAGAGACATTACCCCGCATAGCCGCGTATGTTAAAGTATTTACAGGCTTTGTAATAGCTTACACTTACCTTAATGTATCTTTTTGTGTTTGTACAATGCAGTGAGTAGTGAAATATGAAGTATGCAGGTTAGTATGTATGGAGTCATCAAAAGATAGTATGAAGAGTTGTGAATAGATTGCACAGAATGGTATCTGCAGTCAGGGTTTTAAGAAGTAAGCTTTGCCCATATTTTCATATTTCATTCTAAAATTGCCACTGACCTTGCTCAACCAAATGATAATATTTTCATAATACTGCCATATTTCAGCTGATTCTTTGGATTGTCTAGTTGGTCAGCTGTTTTATACTGCCTCCATAATAAGCTTTTTGGAAGGGCTGCCATAAAAGAATCCTACCTGATACCCACTCACAAAAAGTAGTGCCTGAATTTTATTAAGCATCTGCCATCAGTCAAGCTGGCAGAGGTCAATCTTTGCTTAAATGCTTGAATCTTCTAATAGATAGCAGCCTCAATGTCCCATTACTTTTAATCCTGCAAAATTGGAGTAGCTATTTACTTTGATAGTTGTCAATAAAAATAAGTCATTAGCAAAAAGTATGCCTTGGAGTGCTTGCCCAAGGCGTGTGGTTTCCTTCAGTCAACTGGACTGGAAATTTGGTTGAAGACGTTTTCGCTACCTAACCAGGGAGCTTCTTTAGTTCTAAAAACTCATGCAGGTAACCAGAATTTATATTCTGTGGTTCAGGACTCACCCTTCCAAAGAGGTGTAAGTATTATCTGGGCCAGGGTCATTACAGAGTCGTTATGGTCTCTGTCTCTGAATAAAGCAGGGTTGTGAGGGGGAGGTCGTTGTCAGTTTCACATTGTGGAACAGAGAGGGGGTGTTAGTGGCACAGGTATTTTGCTGCAGTTTGGCTGAGTAAAGATTTCAGCGGTAAATGGGTGAAAGATGGTGTTTTAGGCCTTCCCCTCTATTCAGAGAGGGTCATTCCTGTCATGGCTTGACAACTTTCCGCCGCCAGAGGGGGCCGTTGAGGCGTTCGATTCCTCCCCCTCCCCTCGGGTGCGCTTTTGAGTTTATTTGGTTCAGGTGTGTCTTGTTTGTATGAGCTATTTAAGAGAGCCTGTTTTTATGTTAGTTTGCTGGCTCATTGCCTCCTGTTTGATTCTAGAGCGTGTCCATGTCATGTTTCTCCAGGTTTGCATCCCTTCATTGTATGGACGGACCACAAGAACCTCTCATACCTCCGGACAGCCAAGCGGTTGAACGCTCGTCAAGCTAGGTGGGCCCTTTTCTTGGGGGGTTTCAATTTCTCCATGACTTATCGCCCAGGTTCCAGGAACGTGAAGCCAGATGCCCTATCCCACCAGTTTTCAGCAGAGGAGAGCTTCGCGGAACCAGAATCCATCGTGTCTCCTTCTCAAATAATTGCAGCCTTTATCTGGGAAATTGAAGCCAAGGTCCATCAGGCCCAGACCATGAAGCCTGCCCCAGGTAATGGGCCTCCTAGTCCCAGACTCTGTCCGTTCTCAGATCCTGCAGTGGGCCCATTCTTCCCACCTTACCTGTCACCTTGGGGCCCATCGTACAGGCTCATTCCTCAAACGGCGCTTCTGGTGGCCTACCATGGAGAGAGACACCAGGTCGTTTGTGGCAGCCTGATCCGTCTGTGCCCGGAACAGGACCACTACTAAGGCCAGGGCAGGTCTGCTCCATAAAAAAAAAAAAAAACTTTGAAAGTCATGTATAATTTTCCTTCTACTTCACAATTGTGTGCCGCTTTGTGTTGATCTTTCACATAA
>JAQNCB010000022.1:27803169-27816570 GCA_030068295.1 Euristhmus nudiceps | reverse complement strand
GTTCACCCAGCAGTATAAATGGGTACCAGTAAAAAATACTGGGAAGGTAATCTGCGATGGACTAGCGTCCCATCCAGTAGGAGTTGAACTCCTAGTCGCTTCACGCTACAGAAACCGGGGATAAGCACCTGATGAGCCACTGGGCTCGGGTGTAAAAGCTCACAGACTTTACCTTACCTTACCGTCTTCGCTTGGAGGTAGGCACCAGCCTCCCTGTGACCCCAATTTGGGTTAAGCAACTGAAAGCAACTGAACTCCTCCTTGTCATCATCATCATCATCGTCTTCTTCCTCTTGGGGTAGCAGCCTAAACAGTGAGGTGAACAGGTAAACAGTGAAGTCTCCCCAGGGACTTCCTCCAGCTCCTCCGGGGGACACCGAGGAGGAGCCGAGAGACAGTTTCTAGGTTGACCCCTGGGTCTCTTCCCAGTTGGACATGCCTGAAACACTACACCAGGGAGGCGTTCGGGAAGCATTCTAACCAAACTCTGGAATCGTCAAACACAGCTCTTCAACACTCGAAGTGGAGGAAGATCGGGGTATCAGGCGCCATTGGGGGCGCTGTGTGTTTTGGACCCATGAACTGAAGAAGGCTTATGGCCTGCTGGTCTGAAATGTCATAATGCCATATATTTGGCCCTCCAAAAATCTGATGCTCCCCTATCATATATTCTAATTAATGACTGATCATTAACAGCATCAATATGAATATGACTACAGAAATTGTAATACAGCATCAATATACGTAAATATGAACACAGAATTTGTAATATCGTTGGAATGAGTGATTATTTACAGACATTTGTATTTCTGAAATAGAGAATTGTCCAATTGTTCATGATTATTCCAATAGAAGAGCAATTGTATGGTTTGCCGCACAATTTAATTATTGGATGATTGATGTGACTATTGTATGAGGTGTTTATTTACTAAAGTGAGTGTGAGGTTATTTTATTTCGGCCATTCCACTCTGTATGGGTATTGCTTGACTGACCTTGAAAAGAAAACAAAATGGCCGTCCCAAGCGACAAGGGGCACCCTTCAAGGCCAATTCGAGGCATGTCGAGACATGATGGGTAATGGTGTGACACATGATGTCATGAGTGATCAATCAGAACAAGGTCAAGCTGAAACATGATGTTGTTGTAGACCAACCAGAGTGCAATAGGCACTAGATAAGCGTCTTCAGAACTGTAGTCCGCATCCGAGACTTTTCTCTCAGAACAACTTCTTTTGTGTGGGTCTGAGATTTTTCTCATGGAACAATTTCTTTTGTGTGATTGATTGGATGCTTTTCTTCCTAAAAGCTAAATAAACACCTGAAAAAATGAGTTTGGATCTGTTGTATCAGGAACTGGACATGTTTCGCCATGAAATACTGTAAAAAAAAAAAAAAAAAAAGGGAGGGGGGTTTGAACATCATGTCTTCCCTTTAATGATCAAACTCATGCTAAGATAACTGTACATTCAAATAACCATTTTTATTACATTGTAGACAATAAAATTACAGTTATCAAGAAGGGAATTCAGTATAGAGTGGGGTACATAATCAAATACCCACTGTTTACTTAATGCTTTTAAAACACGATTCTGTTACTGATGATGACCAAGCGATTTCAAAAAACAGGTTGAGGATTGTGAGCATCGCCGATGTTCTTACGAAAACAAACAAACAAACAAAAGTTCTCCATTTTGAGCATGGTTGGAAAATATTTGAAAAAAATGCATTTCATTACTATACTAAAGTATACTTTATTGTATTTATAACTTTAGAATACAATACCATACCTTACCTTACCTAATTACATTTCCAAGACAAAAACTTGCTCCTAATATTTTTATTTCGACCTTTAAGGTACCTTAATCTTCTCATTTTAAACACTGAAGTTCGCACTCTAGCATACATGTCTGAATATTAATAATATACTGCAGAACTTAAGGGCACACACATCTTGTCTTAAGTACGGTAGCAACTATTTGGCTCTCACTTAATTACTACTAAGTTCATTAGCTCATCATCTACCTTTTCAATTCAGTTTAATTTCTCGGTACTTTGTCCACCCATGTCTGTGAGATAGTATTCACATTTATAATCATATTCACATGCATATTCCTGCAAGTTGAAATTTTACTTCATTTTAGAATTTAAGAGCATTATACCCACTGTTCATACATAATACACTGTTTTGGTTGGCAGTAGCATATAGGCTCAATGTACCAAAATTAAGAAATAAACTTGACCCTAATAGTAATAATAATATTAATAATAATAATAATAATAATAATAATAATAATAATAATAATAAGATACAGACAGATGAGGTCAGTGTTAAGCGAAAGAAGACTTTATGGTTTTTTTTTTTGTTTTGTTTGTTTCTTTTACTGCCATTATTAAAGCTTAGTCAGATCATTCAGAACACATATTTGTCAAGCTAAAGACCTGGAAGTTACACAATTCCAAACCATAACCTACTTACACATGCCACCATTTCAGGTTGAATTTTATATGTACACTGATCAGCCATAATATTTACACCATCTGACTAGTCTGCAGCTAGGCAGCCCCAAACACCTTCAGCTGTGTTCTGACACCTTTCCATCATAGCCAACATTACCAGTTTCAGCAGGTTGTGCAACAGAAGCTTTTCAGTAGGATCAGACCAAGCATACAAGTCTTTGTTCCCCACATGCGTCAGTGAGCTTTGGGCACCCACTACACTCTTGCCAGTTCTTCATTGGACCACTTTTGGTAGGTACTCACCACTGCATACCAGAAATACCTTAAAAGACCTGCCATTTTTGGAGATGAAAAGATCCAGAACAGACATCATAATGTGGTCCTTGTCAAAGTCACTGAGATCTTAACATTTGCTCAATTTTCCTGCTTCATTACTGTTTTAATGTTATGGTTGGTAACCCCATAATCGTTGTCTCTTATTTTTTTTCCCACAAATGTACACATTTAAAACCTTCAGGAATTTTGTAACACTGCATTTTCCTTTTCTCCTTCCCACACTTCTGTTTTCCATTTTAGCATATGTAAATGTTTATGCTATGAGCTGATGACTTGACCAGACCATGTCTCGTGCTTTGTTCCTGGCGTAAGGTTAGTGATTACCACCTCGACAGCCTGAAACTTCAGATTCTTTGGTGGAACAGGGCACACTTTGTAGGTCACTTCATCCCCCTCCACTGGTACATATTCCCCCTCGATGCTAACAAAGAGAAGGCACATATTACCAATCATCCACCATTCTGCTGCTGAAAAATTATAATGATGTCCAATACAGAACATGTAATAGTAAGTTCTCGGACAGTGCACTCACTCTGAGATGTGAACAAATATGTCCTCTCCTCCATGAGTAGGTTGGATGAAACCATGTCCCTGGGATCTCGAGAAGTTCTTGCAGACTCCTTTGAAGACTGGTCCAGACTTAGATCTCACAGTACTGATAATCCATAAACAGTAATTAAGAAAACTCAATTAGTCCTTGGATGCACATTACTGCTAGCAAAAATTTGTCACTCATATAAAGAGAAGGACACAGTTTTTTTTCCTGTTTAGACTTACGCAGAGTAGGAACGATTGCGCTTGATGGGAAGTGGACTTGGGGGCTCCCCGAGGTGTGGGGGTTTCCGTTCCCAGACATGACTGCCCCCTCTCAAAAAAGGGAAAGAGAGTGGGAGTGGAGTGTGTGGTTTGTCCAGCAGCGAATCAGATGAAGTGTCCGAATCGGTCATTGTTCAGAGGAGTCTGAGTCCTCTGAATTTGTAAGTTTCTCTGGCTGGTGACTAAACAGTTTAATCACCAAAAAAAAAAAAAAAAAAAAGCAGATTCAGAATCAGAACAGCACTCCAGAAATGCATAAATTGACCTTTTTAATAAAATGTACAACACAACCCAGTATCAGTAACAGAAAGATGAATCAGCAATTACAAAAATAAACACCGTAGAAAGTTCAAATGTACACCTTCAGTGCTATGATAATCATTGTTGCTTTTTATTAGGCACATGATGTGTGTACTGACTGTAGATTATCTTCTGTTATTAAGCAATTATTGAATGAGGCCAAGTGTGATATAGAGAATTACTCAGACAGGGAGAGTTTTATCTGATGGGACCGAAGGCCAAGGTAGTTCACACCCTGCAATATATAAATATTTCTCCATATCATACAAAACCTGAATCATATAACTTAATAATAATAATAATAATAATAATTATTATTATTATTATTATTATTTATTTGTGTGTTTTTTTTTTGCTCGTGGTGGCAGTGCTTCACCGTAAATTGTGATAACTAATCAAAATCATATATTCACTCATTAATTCATTCATTCACTCAACCACTTAATCCTACCAGCGATGCTGGGTGGCTGGAGCCTATTTCATCCAACTCTAGGTGAACGCAGGGAATAACTTGCCAATCCTTTGCAGGGCTAACACACACACACACACACACACACACACACACACACACACACACACACAACTATTCACACTCAGACCTAAGGGCGATTTAGAACAGCCAATCAGCCTACTGTGCATGTTTTTGGACTGTGGGAGGAAACCAGAGTACCTGGAGGAAACCCACACAAGCATGGAGAGAACAGGCAAACTCCACACAGAAACGCCCCATCCCAGGAATCAAACCAACACACACACTCACTCAATCATTTGAAGAACTGCTTAATCCTCTTAGGGTTGCAGGGAGGCTGGAACCCACCTTAATCACGAGACAAAGGTGGTGTATACCCTGAAGGGCTCACCAGACCATTACATGGCAACACACACACGCACACACCTCGGGGCAATTAGGAGCATGCAATTAGCCGAACATGCATCTCTTTGGGCTGTGAGAGGAAACCAAAATACGAGGAGATAACCCATGTAAGCATGGAGAAAACATGCAAACCCCACACAGAAACACCCAAGGCAGGGACTCGAACCCAGGACCTTCGTATATTACCTTTATTTTTGAAACATTTTCTTTTTGTGTTTTTTTTTTTATTATTATTTATTACATGAAGTACTATATTGTCTTTGAATCTGGACCTTTGCCCTTAATGTTATGTGTATACATCCAAGGGAGTACATACAATGTAAACAATACGGTTTAACATGTACTGAAAGAGCAATATCATGTTGTTGCATCAGCAGCTCTCAGTAATTTTTCCACTCCATAAAAACATGGCGTAAGAGATTATCTCAAAGTGAGAATGTATTGTTCTCATCATGCACAGCCTGACTCACGCGCATGCGCACTGCATCACACGGACCCTTATTAGGTTATCACAAATCTCTGTAAACCATTTCACATTTCAGCACGTTTAATTCGGTAATCCCGTGTGTTATTCTACAAGTCACACATGAAACATAACGCTATCTTAGATTAAACACCACAATCCTTCCTTCCCTGGGAGCATGAACGTGTTAAAGAACCAGCATGGCGTTTTAATAAGAACGGAATATGGTGCAAAGATGAACCTGACTCGCACTGAAGCTCTCCCTTACCGTCCTTTAAAAATGTCCAGGGGTGGAAAAGGTTTACTCTTCATCTACTCTTCACTCTGCTGCCATGTTTATCTGAAGCTGATCCAAGAGCGACACACAGCTGTTTGTTGATGTAAAAAAAGCCCCAACACTGGCAGATCTTACTCAGTGATGTGCAGGAGGAAGAAGAGGGGGAGGAGGAGGAGGAGGAGGAGGAGAAAGAGGAGGTCTGGATCTACCTTTTTCTAGGATAAGTGAATGAATAAAGCTTACCCTCAATCACAGATGGGAACTATTAATTTCTTAGGTTTTATTTGTTTACCTTATTAAATAATGGGATGCACTATAATAATAAATTATTAAATAATGGGACGCACTTATAATATTATAATATATATATATAAATGTTATGATAATGGGATACACTTGCACTTGTTATGGGAGAAGAAAAAGTTAGTTATATTTGACTATGAAAAACTCTGAGACCTGACGATGCTTACTTCATGGGATTTTCACTTACAGCAGTCGGCATTGTTTAATCAGAATGGTGCAATAAAGAAAAAACATCCAGCGAGCAGTTCTGTGAAATTGCGATGTTAATGAGACAGGCAACAGAGAATGGTCTGACGGGTTTCAGCTGAAAGAACAACTGAAGAACTCCAATAACCATTCTGTACAATTGTAGTACAGTGATCCCCCGCTATATCGTGCTTCAGTGCATCGCGGATTTTTTTTTAATATTCATAGAAAACAAAAGTAAGCAAATATGGAAAAAAAAACAAAGTTCATGAAAACGTCCCTAGGGGACGCTACTGACTCGGATTCGGTGGGCAATTCGCCTCGACCAATCAGCTTGTGAGATTTCAGAGGCCACGTCCCAAACGAAGTCAGTAGTGACCTAGCGGCCTTTCCCCTCACTCTTTCACTATTAAATAGGGAAATAGTTAAGGGAAAGGCGGCAAGTTCACTACCGACTCTGATTTGGGACTTGATTTGGGACAGCTCTGAAATTACAGCATTCGTGTGGCAGAAAAGGCATTTCTTACACTTTATTTACATCTATGTACAATTACATATATGTATTTTATATTTATATATTATTTATATTTTATTTACATCTTTTACATCTTATGCATTGTTTTTGAATGTTTAATTGTTATTATAAGCATTTATAGCATTGAATATGTGTTTATTGATATTATATACACATATACATGTACGTACAAATCAGTCAGGGGGGTCGATCCTACTTTGCGGAAATTCGGTCTTCGCCGGGGTCTCGAGCCCCCCGTTAACCGCGAAAAGTGAGGGGTTCCTGTAAAGAGAAGAGCATCTCAGGTGGCACGATGAAGTAGTAGTTAGCATGTCCACCTCATTGATTGAAGGTGGTAAGTTCGAGTTCCGGGCGCAGCCCTTTCTGTGTGAAGTTTTACGCATTTTTCTCGTGCTTGTGTGGGTTTCCTCCAATTGGTAGAAAGATGATGAGGTTGGAACTGCCAGGCAAGAGGCCTAGAGGAAGACGAAAGGGAAAGTACATGGATGTACTGAGAGAGGACATGAAGTTAGTTGGTGTGAGACAAGAGGACAGGGATGGGTGGAAACAGATGATTCGCTGTGGCGAACCCTGAGGGGAGAAGCCGAAAGAAAAGTAACAGTTGTGCGGGTTTCCTCCAGGTCCTCTGGTGTCTACCCCCCAATCTAAAGACATGCACATTAGGCTAACTGGCTGTTCCTAATTATTTATAGGTGCAAATGGTTACGTGTGCGTTGATAAAAATCTGCGATGGTCCAGTGAGCTGTCCAGGGTGGACCCTGTCTTCACCCAGTGCCGGTCGAGATAGGCTCCATCTTCCCTATGATCATAATAGGATCAAGTGATTCGGCAAATGAGTGAGAAAAAATATCTCAGAATATACATGTTCAAACCTTGAGTTGGATGGGCTACAACGGCAGAAAACCATACACGATTTCTGCTTAGACACACAGATGGGACAATCGGAATTTGGCACCAACAACATACATCCATGGACTCAAACCATCTTGTGGCAAATGTTTACACCTGTTAATCATTGGAAACAGATCTGAATCCAATAGATGTAGAACCTTTTGTAATGTAGAGCAAGAGATTTGCAGCATGAACATGTGCCTGAAAAATCTGGAAGAATTCTGTGATGAAAAGATTTCAACATGGACTTTCAAAGGAATATTTAGAACATCTCATGGGATCCGTTCCTTGAATGTATTGAGGCTGTTTTGCAAGCAAATTCCTCACACAAACATCAGAATGCAAACTTCTGCCTTGCCGATAAAACAAACAGTACACAGAACCCCTTAGTGGACATGTAATACAAAAAAAAAAAAATTAAAGAAAAGAAAAATTTGAAGACAATACTATCTTATATTAAAGAACACTAAAAAAAAATTCCTAGATACAGATCATCTCCAAAACTTAATGTAGTCTTCCTTGGCCCAAGTCCCACATTTTCACAAAAAAACTGCACGTAAATATTTGTGTATTACGAGCCTTGGAGGATGTAGTGTTTGAGTGTGTAGATGCAGTGTTTTTTCCACCTTTGTCATCTAAAGCTCTGAATACAACCTAATAGCTTGTGCGACTTTCAATAGTCATGTAGTCAAATAATGTAAAGTGTATTAAAAGAGAGATGCGACAAAAATCTGAGCCTTTCACTCCCATTACCCATCAAGTGTAAAAAATTACATGTGGGAGCTGCTGAAACCTCCAGCACACAATTTTGTGGTTTAAAACTAGAGTAGGAAATCTTTACTGTTAGGTCTAAATCAGATGCACCATCAGGTTATGCCAATGTAACACGATCACAATACAAGCATTCAGCAGTTACTGTTGCAAGAGTTAATCAATGACACAGAGAAGTTAATTTTTGCACACATTTAAAGCTCTAGAGTAAAAACACAACCACAAAATACAAATGATTTCAAATTCAGATGAATATATTCATGATTTCAATCAAGTTTTGACAAACAGTATTATGGATGTTTGATTTTCTTTGATAAATGGTAATAAATAAGCCACTTCAAAGATTTGTAACATTAAATCACAAATTAATGCCATTACATATACAGTGGTGTTTTAGTTAGGTGAAACCTGTGAGGCAGTTAAGCAAATCAAATTTTCATCTAATACACAGACAGTTCTGAAAATCATGAGATTTTTTTCCAGCACTGTGGCACCCTGTCGTCTCTGGCCACAGTTATGTCTATACCGCAGAAAACGCAGTTATCACAGCACACAAACAAGCAGTTCCCATTGTTCTGTCCCTTTTTTGTCAGGTTAAGCAGAGAAGCAAAGATATACAACTATTACTCAGCTGATAACGTCACTGGACACGGTACATAAACCATCATGTCTTAAGAAAATGGCACTTTTTTCTCTTTAGGAAGCCCCCCGTAAAGTTCATAGTCCAATTTTATTCAGGATGAAACGAGAACATAGTTTTAAACAAACATGATTCATGCACTTTTAAACAACCGAGAGAAATACCAGCCCTCTACTCAAATTCCATGACATTCGTAAACACTTCTATTCTCCACTCATTTCCTTGTGCCTGTGTACTGATTGTGTGTTTATATGTCTCGGTTTACACAATTCTGATAGTTTAAAATGGACACACATACAAGGTCAATCAGATAAGATGCTGTAACTATTAATGGAGTGTGTTAAATTGCTGTCGAAGCAAATTAGAAATCCATCTGATTAATAGTTGATGTTCCTTATGCTTTATTTTTATAGGGCCAGTCATTTTACTGCAGCTCCTTCATCCTGTTCAGCGCAGAACCCGCCTGGAACCATTCGATCTGGGTCTCATTGAAAGTGTGGTTTAGCTCAATAGTGTCTTTGCTGCCATCCTTGTGCTTAAGTACAGCTTGCAGAGGCTAGAAGTGAATCACACACACACACACACACTTAAGTAGTTTGACAACCTTTATCGCTTGATTGATACGACAAAACATGTTTGACACTTATTTTCGTTCCTTTTTTTTTTTTTTTTATAAATAAAATCATTTTTTAAAAATTTAGAAAATACTCCTCACCTTTCCTGGAGCAAAAGTCTGGAGGCCTACAATAGATATTTTATCATCTGGGCGGATTTTTTCATAATCAGCAGGATCAGCAAAGGTAAGAGGGAGCAGACCTTGTTTCTTCAAATTCGTTTCTGTGCAGGAATATTAAAAGTCAAAATAGCAGCATTAGCCTAAAAATAGACAGATGGATGTCTCTCCTACAGTGGAACATGCAGCATTTATGAAGCTGTTGGATAGAAAGTTTTGGAATGACTCCATTTCACACCTCTGTGTAAAGACACTCGATATAAATTCAGATCTGCATCCAAAACTGCTCAATGCCTTAGGGGTTATGTGCCCCTAAATATTTATGGTGTACTGACCAACTATTTAAGAAAACAGTATGCAGTCTTTCCTGAGAATGTAATTATCTGTGGTGTTTCTTTGTGTGCATTACAGAATTATCATTAGGAGGTCATGACTGTATGGAAACTGTGAGAGTTAAAACATCCAGAGCACTGCTGCTCAGAGAATAAAAGACAAACTGCACAAAAACTAGCTGGAAAACTGTCAGATAGAGTAGAAAAAAAAAATCATGTCTGCTTGCTTCTAGCATGTATGCTTTCATTGCATTTATAAATCACTTCATAGCATCTCTTCACCACACAGTCAAAAGCATGAGGCCTTAGCCATAATAAATGTTAGATTAGTTAAACCACAGAGCAATGAATAGTAATATACCCAAGATAACCTAATCCTGATGCAAAGAGTATGAAACAAAAATACTTAAACAAAAAAAAAATGCTTCAATTACTAGCCAGTAGTAATGAGTGTCCTAGAGAAATGGTCAACAAGGGAAGAAAAAAAATAAATCGATTAACTGGCTGATGTAAATGCATGTCGTGCACACCATGAAAAAAAGCTAGAATTTCAGCCCTAAAAGCCTTTTCCCATTTGTTTTTCTCCCTCAGTTATTAGAGTCTCCTAACAGTCTCCATGTCAGGAAACTAAGCAGGAGGTCAATGGGTTAATTTGCTGTCTGGGGATTTCAGGGTAATAAAGGGTGAAAAACAGATGCGTATTCAATGCAGAGAATTATACTTTAGAACTGCCTTCCCCGAATTTAGAGTTATGTGGGAATGGGAGGAAAAACGGTGAAGTCGAAAGATTAAAATTGTATTGATACAAAAAAAAAAAAAAGGATCAATTTTAAAAAGACCAATAATTCCATTTTAATAATCATTTAAACAGTCAGTGCTAAAAAGCCAACACTGCAAAGCTGAATGTGCTGTACGGACCCAAGAATTTAATGTCATGGTAATATTGATGAGAACATGCAAGTGATTAAGACTGTCTACAGTGTGAAGGCTCCCAGTTTACTGAATCCTGCCTCCACTAACTGACCAGCAGCTAATGTAAAGAAAGTTTAAAAAAAAAAAAAAAAAAAAAAAAAAAAAAAAAAAAAAAAAATATATATATATATATATATATATAGCTGAAAAGAGGAATTAATTATAGGTTATATCTGGTCTCACATTTTGTGGAGGTTCGTGCTCTGTAGAATCCTATTAAGTACAGTCAGAAGGGAACGCACGACACCCATTACTTTACTGTTATGGAAGATTGAGAGGAAGTGAAAATTTATCATCCACCCTTTGTTGTTTTCACAGGATACTTTTGTGTGTAATGCTTTTTGTCCAATGGGATTCATGTCTGACCACCTACTTAAATAATCACAAACAAGTTAAAAATACCATTTCCTGCAACCCTTCTGTGGTTTACTACTGGATCGCAGTACTGTGGAACAGCTCTGTGCAAGTTACACTGTTCATATATAGCTAATAAAATGAGAATTTTTTTTTTTTTTAAATATAAATAAAGTGTCTTTTGGAACTGTTCACATGACGACAGCAGATTTGAAAAACTCAGGCGATGGTGGTAATGATCGAGCACATCAACAAAACTTGACAAGGTTTTAAAAGAAACTAGAACTACAGTCTAGTGGTTCAACGCCTCATGTGATAAGGCAGCAGTGATCTTGATTTTTAACCTCCAAAATCTTATCAATTTATACTCGAGTCAGGATGGATATTTGTGCAACGTTCGAAGAAAATTACTCAAAACATTCGACGTAACATTTCCGACAACGGCACACATGAACTCGCACTAACTTCGACCCATGACCTTTAAGTTTTAATCAGTTCATCCTAGAGTTAGAGTGGACATTTATGCAATGTTTCAAAGAAAATCCTCAAAGCAATATTTTAGATATCACGTTCACAAAAAACATGATGCCCCTGGCCCTGGTTATCATCAACATTGGGAGGGGGGGGGGAGAAAGAAATACCACTCACCATGAATTCTGGCAAAGCTCTTGACAATGATTGCCCTGCCCCCAAGATGTCTGGGCTCCAAAGCAGCATGTTCTCTGCTGGAACCCTCGCCGTAGTTCTCATCTCCCACCACAACCCATGAAACACCATTTTTCTAAAATGGTAAGTCAGTGAGAATTTTTTATATTAATAATTACATTTTCAAACATTTCTTCACCAATTAAACTAATATTTTTCAGTGGAAGAATGAACCCATCAATCCTCCAGCAAACTCTAACTAAATGATGTGAAAAATCAAGGTGAGGATCATTTACCTTATAATGGCGTGCAACATCAGGTACAGCACCAAATTCTCCAGTCAGCTGATTGCGGATCTTGTTGATTGCATCGTTTTCAATGTTCACAGCGCCAATAAGCAGGTTGTTTGAAATGTTGTCCAAATGACCACGGAATTTCAGCCAGGGTCCAGCAGCACTGATGTGGTCAGTGGTGCATTTGCCCTTCACCTGGAAACATGCCAGATTAAATGTATAAATAAACAAAACTTCAAGAGTCAAAATCAGTAAGCTTCCTTTCCTCAGACTACCTTTATGAGGACTTGCAGGTCCTCCAGGTCTTTGCCATTCCACTTATCAAAGGGCTCAAGCAGCTGTAGGCGGTTGCTCTGTGGGTTGACGTTCACACTGAGAATAGAGCCATCAGCTGGGGGTTGCTGATACGTGTCCTGGCCTGGGTCAAAATCACGTGCAGGCAACTCATCTCCTGTAGGAGGCTCCAACTTAAACTTTTCTCCATTTGGGGCTGTGAGATAGTCAACTTCAGGGTTGAATTTCAGTGTACCCGCAATGGCAAGTGCAGTAACAATCTGACAGGCAGAAAATCAAACAAGAAAAGTGTAAATTTAACAGGAAATGGAGTGACGAGAAACGAGGAAACGGCGCAGCAAAAGACAGACTGTCACTCAATGAAACCATAATCTGAATACCTCAGGAGATGTGACAAATGCATGGGTGGCTGGATTGGCATCATTTCGAGCTGTGAAATTCCTGTTAAAGGATGTAACTATGGTGTTTTTCTCTCCTTTCTTAACATCTTTCCTAAGAAAAAAAAACAAACATTGAGGAAGTCACAAACAGAATAAATTAAAAAGAATGTTTACTTGAGAAACTCTGTGTTACCTGTCCCACTGTCCAATGCATGGTCCACAAGCATTGGCCAAGACAACTCCTCCAACATCACTCAGTATCTTAGCCTGTAACCAGAGAAATAATTACCCTGTGATTTTATTTACAAAAAACATAAAATACAAAAATATAAACAAATATCTTAGCTCTGTAGTACATTTACCCACTAAAGTCTCAAAAAGGTACTGAGCATCCATCAAGCGCAAGTGGTCCTGAATGTAATGATATACAGGGATCCCGCACTTTTCGCAGGTTAATTTGGGGGGGGGGTTCGAGAGCCCCCTTGAAGACCGAATTTACGCAAAGTAGGATCGACAACCCCCCCCCCCCCCCCCGACTGATGTATACAT
>JAQNCB010000022.1:27715556-27727311 GCA_030068295.1 Euristhmus nudiceps | reverse complement strand
CAGTATTTTTACTGGTACCCATTTATACTGCTGAGTGAACAGAGGCACACTTGTGGTTAAGACCTTACCCAGGGGTCTTGGCACGGTGAGGGTCTCACTGGGATACGAACCCATGACCTCCTGATCATGAGCCCAGCACCCTGACCGCTACGCCACCATCCCCATCTTCCATCGAGACGAATTGCTAAAATACATGTCACTTGTGTACCTTCATAGCCAGTTAAGGGAATGTAAATTGACGACGCACCCTTTTGATCGTTTGTCGATTGAAATCCTTCACCCATGTGTACTGCAGTTTCATCCATAGCAGTCGTGCTGGAGCGACAATGTTTAGAAAAGTCTGTCCCATCAACAAAGGACTTAAATGGGAGTGTACGTTTAAAAATCTCAGAATCTTCAAGTTTGAACAGGGCTGCTGACTTTCTAAGAGTCAAATTATGTCGCAGAAGAAAATTATCCAACCACTGATTTGATGCTTTAAAGTCCTGTGGAAGTCCAAATTGTGGTGCATTTGTAAGGGCAAATTTTTGAACATCAGCCCTGTGAACAAGCAATGCTTTTGCTTTCCTTTCAGCAATCCATTCACAGATGACGTCTTCTAGCTTTGAATATCGTGGTTGTTGACCTGATCCACACTTGCGTTTCTTTGCATTTCCCTCGTGCACAGTCTGATTGAGTTTATTGTAGTTTGACCGCCATTTTCGTACCAATCGGACACTCAAATTGTTTTGTTTACAGAAAGCAGTAAGATTCATGTCCTGTGATTTCTCCACGATTTCTTTCTTGTACTCGATTGAATAACTTTTTCTTTTACCCATCTTGTCTATGAAAATGCGCAGAAAAAAAAAAATTTCTTATCCAATGTATTAGGTATTCCTAGGCATTCCTGACCTACTTTAAAGAAGTCGCGCTATTTCCAGCTTCCGGTATTTCCAGCTTCCGGTATTTCGCGCTTCCGGTATCTCCAGCTTCCGGTATTTCGCGCTTCCGGTATTTCTCGCTATCGACTACTCGGGCTTATTTTAAGGGTGGGTCTTATATTAAAAACATCCAGAAAGTTCATACTAGGTCTTATTTTCGTGGAAACACGTTAACACCGAGTAGGGAGGCAACAAAAGGTGCAGTCTCACCGTTACACACATGAACGTATATTCATTCACTTTCTAAGCCGCTTAATCTCAATTAGGGTCAAAAAGAGGCTGGCACCCATCTCAGTCGACTCTGGGCGAGGGCAGCTCGCCAGGCCATCACAGGGCCAGCACTCATACAACCATTCACACACACACTCACACCTAAGGGAGATTTGGAACAGCCAATTAGCCTACTGTGCATGTTTTTGGACTGTGGGAGGAAACCGACGTACCCAGAGGAAACCCACGCAAGCATGGGGAGAACATGCGAACTCCACACAGAAACGCCCAGGGAGGGAATCGAACCCAGGCCCTTTTGCTGTGAGGCGGACGTGCTAACCACTACGTCACCATGCTGTCCACAGGAACGTATAGTCCAACTACAATATAGGACTGTTGGCTCAAACATGCTAAAATAGACTCTTTGTTTCAATTTATGGTCTGTTATTTGCCCTATACCTTGCGTCAGAAGTCATTTAGCTTTAACCTGCAGCCTCTGTTATTATTTCTATTATTTACATTATTTATATGCTGAATTAGGAAAATGAGAGAGAGCGAAGAGTAGAGGAGATGACCATTATAGACCAAGAGGTAGCAAAGATTAGTAAGGACGAAGTTACGAGGGCACTGAAGAGGATGAGGAGTGGAAAGACAGCGAGTCCTGATGATATACCTGTGGAGGTATGGAAGTGCCTAGGAGAGGTGTCTGGAGAGTTTTTGACCAGGTTGTTCAACAAGATCCCAGAGAGCGAGAGGATGCCTGAGGAATAGTTTCCTGGCAATTGAGCAATTATTGGAGACTCTACAGTGTCCACAGGCTACGATAGACAGACAGACTCACAGACGGATGGCGTGACTTTCCCTTTAGGAAAGCTTTTAGCTTTCGCCGAGAGGTAAAAAGCATGAATAACCCGAGGATAAATCACCTCCAAAAGTCACTTAAAGTCTTTGTTGACATTTTTCATTACTATATGCATCTTCTCAGTCTTTTTACAGATACCCTTTTCAGTCCTTTTTTTTTATCTGAAAGTGAACAGGGTGTCCTATACTGCAGTATGTCTGGAAAAACATTGGGGGGTGAAGAATACGTTTGTGAAGCAAAACTGCTGACTGCCAGTCAACAAACACTATCATTGTCATCTCTCATTCAGTTTGGTTTCCGATGTGGTGTTGGCAATCTTTTTGAGGCTAAGGATGTGCCAGATTTGAATCACTGGAATATTCCTTCAGAGGCAGCTAGTGGAAACACTATACTATTGAGTATTCATATTAATTGAGTAATAAATTTGGATGAAACTATTAACCACTACTGGCTACACCACTTCGTTCTACTTCTTTAATTTTAATCGTCCCTTCGCTTCGTTATGTGTTAAAGGTTATGAATTAGTTTATGACATGATCAAGCCTCAAGAGTTCCATGACTTTAATGACAGTTAAGTATTATCTTATTTTACTACAATGTCTATGTGAAGTCTACGGCTTCGAGAGAATGAGAGAGAATGTATTGAGGCATGAAGTATTTTTGAATGAAATGCCAAATCTTTTTTAAATATGAATCTAGCTTTTTTTTTTTTTTTGCCGCACTGTTGAATGCATTTGATTCCTGTGATTGTTTAAATGTTTTAGTGCGTTTGATGTGCTTCACTTCCTTTAACCCTGCAGTATTTAATTAAAAAACACCTTAAAGAAGTCACATGATCCACAACCAGCCAGAGGAAACCAAAAATCCCCTGAAAGCTACTCAAATAACACTCAAACCCGCACCGTTTCTGTGTCAAACAAAACGCATTATGGCTGCCATGTCTTGGCTCACACTCTTGCTGTGTCCTACACTAATGAACCAGGTAGGCTATTTTAATGTTGCTGGACATGATGACCAAACTTCAAACTTGAAGTCAGACTGCTTTGCATGAAGAAACATCAGCTGTTCAAATTTTAATATATTTAAATGATGTATGGTAAATTTTCAAATGATTATTCCAGTTGGCCACTGAGTGGCAGTCTTACTTAGAAATCTTGCTCTGAACACTCTCACTTATTCACTCATTTGCCAAACTGCTGCCTCCTTCTTGGGTCAGGGGACGGCTGGTGACTATTTCAGATGCCTCTAGGTGAAAGCAGGATACACCCACAGCACCTCGCCAGACCATGACAGACCAGCACACACAAGCATTCATGCTCACGCCAATGGTCAATTCGGAGAAGCCATTTAGCCTAATATGCATGCCTGTGGTCTCTTTGGAGGTAACCAGAGTACTTGGAGTAAATCACTGAAAGCACGGGGAGAGCATAGGCAATCCACACAGAAATATCCCCGAGCAGAGGAATCAAACCCAAGACCTTCTAGCCGTGAGGTGGACATGACCTGAACATAGCTGACTTAAATTAAAAGGTAGTTACTGTGTATAAGCTCCCATTAAGAAGTAATTAAGTGCTAAAAATTTAATTATGATGGACATGAGTTAAACATTAGGTGCTTAAAATATTTTTTTAACTAATTTATTAATTGTTTATTCTACAGTATTGAGGAAAAGTCTTAGGTACTCTGTTTTTTATGGTAAAAACTTTGCTATTGATTTTTATTTTATGACTTGTACTTCAGTGAATCACACAAAAAACATTTAGATTTCCAAACATTATTTTCCCATTCTAAAATTAAATGTTACCAAATGGGTGCAGAGCTGGCACCTGTTTATTTGCTTAAAGTGACAGAGCATTTCATGGGTATTTCTAAAAGTGGTATCCCATCGGGCATTTGGAACAGTACTGCTGGCGCACCCCAGCCAGGGCATTAGACCAGAATTAACTTTTTTCCACTTTTTCACTGGAATTAAAAATACAGCAAATTAATGGGGTAGGGCAACTTTGAAAACGACTAACCCCATCGGTTTTTGAGCTGGAATTAACATCTGTAGCTCAGTATGTTTGGCTTCATATGTCCTCTTTTGTTTGAAATCCGATTTATGCGAATTAGTCCCTTTTCAAGGTCGACAGGGGTCAAAAGGACGTTAGACCAAAAAAATCTTGAAATTTACCAATAGTTTCCTTTTGAGCCGGGTTTCGTTGGAAAATCCAACAGAAATGGAACCAAACTGATTTTTTCAGATAGATCAGACACCAGGGCAGTTTATTATAAACACCACAGACAATACAGATAATAATTCAGCTTATACAGATCAAGCTAAATATGCATAAATTGTGGAAAAATCTCTGTTGAGTGAGCAGAATAGACGCTGTTTTTCCTTATAGATTTGCTTGACACTTACGAACAACCAACAGCACTAATATGCTCTCACAAAAAATAAACGAGTACCGGTACTGGTATACATTTGCGTCTGCATTTTGAAGACAAAAGCTCTGATGCATTGATCTTTTTTTTTTTTCAGTTTGAACATGGTTAATGTTTTGACCAAAGTCAACCATGACCAACTAATACATACTCTACAGTACATACAATACTCTTACAGACAACACACAAACTCGTCCAGAGTTACAGTCACAGCCATATTCATTTTATCTGAACTTCTATTAGTGCACATTGCTTGAGTGAAACTGTTGTGTTTCACCATCACTTCGTATGGCTTTTGTTTACTTTCCTGATGAATGATGTGGTGTAATCACACTCAAATAGAGCATGAAGAGCAGGCAGAGCGTCTGTTATCTCCGGGGTGACTTTCACAGTAAGTTCAGATAAGTTTTTGATACTCACAGTAGCACACAGAAGGCCCATTAAAACCATTTATCACAGCTACTTTCACTTTCGCTTTTTCTTCAACCAAACAAGAGTGTTCTTGATTTTACTTTTCTAGAATCGTGAACATGTATTTACTTGTCTTACCTCATATCACAAATACGAAGTTGAAAACATCTTGTTTCAGCTTGAAACAATGTTGTCGATGTTTTCCATCATTGTGATACGAAATTCACTCCTCTGCAGATGCCCATACTGTGGGACACCTAGCAACAAAAGTAGTAACAAGTTTTAGGGGTGACTGAGAGTCTCCAGATATGGCATCAAATTGGCATGGCAGTTGCACACCAAAAACCTATTCAAACTGCTCGGATGTTTTAGAAAAAACTGTACTGGTGTCTAAATCTATCAGACAAAATAAGTTTGGCTAGATTTCTTTTGAATTTTCCCACAAAACCTGGCTCAAAACTCAGAGTAAATTTCATGCTTTTTGTGGTGCGATTGACCCCTGTTCTCCTTGAAAAGGGATCAATCTGCATAAATTAGTTTTCAAACAAAAGAGAACATTGAACTAAACATTTTGCGCTGTGGATCTTAATTCTAGCTCAAAAACAGATGGAGTTATTCATTTTCAAAGTTGCCCTACCGCATTAATTTGCAGTATTTGCGATTCTGGCAAAATGGTGGAAAAATAACTAATTCTGGCCAAAAGCCCCAGCTAGGGTGCCCCACCAGGACTGTCCCTAATGCCCGATCCGATGGAATGCCATTTTCAGAAAACCTATGAAAAGTTCTGTCACGTTTCAGCAAATAAACAGGTGGTGGTTCTGGGTCTAAAAGAAAATATTTGTGCATTATTAAAGAAAGCACCATATTACATTCCATAATTCAGACAAAAACATAATGAAGGATTTTGTGTGCAAGTAAAGAAGTAAGTGTGACAGCCAAAAATGTCCAGGAGAACTGTGGCGGGTTCTGCAAGATGCTTAGTAAAACATTTTTATCTTTTTTACTATTTCCCTTGTCAAACTTCACTAAATGTACCTGACACTAATATATTTTTAAAGCAAAAATTCATCAAACCAAATAATTTTGCCTTATTGCTGTTTACTATGAATTTTGGATTTTTTTATATCGAAATATTTCATTCATTCATTCATTTTCTGTACTTAATCCTAATTAGGGTCGCAGGCCATTTCAGCCGACTCTGTGCGAGGGCAGAGTACCTCTTGGACAGCTCGCCTGGCCATCGCAGTGTACTAATACTTATTTAATTTAATGACTCATCATTCATTACCCAAAGCGTTTAATCCTATTAGGGTCTCGGGAAAGCTGAAACCTATCTCAGCTGTGTCTGTGCAAAAAACAGGATACACCATAAAAAGCTTACCAGACCCATCACAGTGCCAACAAGCACAACCAATGACACCAAGGGGCAATTTGGAACAGTAACAGTCAACTAGCCGAATGTGCATGCCTTTGGATTGTGGGAGGAAACTAGAGTACCCGGAGGAAACCCATGCAGGCACAGAGAGAACATGCAAACAGAAATGCCTGAGCATGGAATTTAAACCCAGGATATTCTTCCTGTGAGGTGACCATTACATCATTGTGGCATCATGCATTTATTTATACGTGAAAATAATACACGTTTGCTCTGCAGCATTTATTTGCATGTGCCTGATGTTTTTGCACAGTACTGTATACTGCTTATCCATTTCTGGTTGTGGGTGAGCTGAAGCCAATCCTAGCTGTCACCGGGCAAGAGGTCTATTCTCGGGCTTACATGGAGGCATTCACACTCACATTCACATCACTGAGCAATTGAGTAGCTACTTGACTTCATCCACATGTCTTTTGACTGTGGGAGGAAATCCATCCAGGCACGGGGAGCACATGCAATCGCATCTCGGAAAGGCTCCCTGATTGAGAAGCAGGTTTGAACCTGCAACCTACATGATGTAAGGTGACAATGCTTATCACCACCATGCCACCCCATGCTTAAAATTAGGTGCACCTAATGTGTGATTAATGTGAAGTAAGGACTGACAGATGCACAGATAGCAGTTATATTTATTGTTCCAGTCACCTAATGCAATGCAAACGATGACACTTTAAGTAACCCAATGTGTTGCAAATTTCCTGCTCAAGGCGACTCTCCAGTAACATTATTGATCCGCCTCTGAATCAAATATAACATCAGAACCATTAACCCCATTGCTTATTGTGTCAAAGGTATACACCGAGACATGAATCTACTCATCACAGTTCTGTTTTCTCTGTAACAAGTACAAGACTGAAAGAGTTTCACTGCGTGATGCATAGAACTCCTTCCCTGTGTGCATGTTCTGACTTCCTCTTTTGGACTTGAGGCGGGTGCGTTTCTGAGCGTTTGGTCGAGAGTTTGAAGTGGGGAACCTACTACCTAATTCAATCACATTGTTTTCCTTTTTTTTTTCATAAATCATATGAACATAATCGGTAAATGAGAGCGATTCTGATCTGAGCATAAGAAAAAGGACTACAGGGTGGTGGGACGAAAAGGAAACCATCATAACCATGCTAAAGCAATTTAGCCTCTTAAAGCAGTTTGGAAATGTGGGGAAGTAAGTACTTTCATGTGGCATCTAAAGATAATGTTTAGCATTATGTCGTGTCTTGATAAGCTTGAATGTACTGATGTTTGTTTTCCTAAATAACTGTCAAGTGGATTTAGATTTGTAGCTTAAAATTATGCTTATACTGTAAATTTATCACTATGATGAAAAGTTCTGGCCAGAAAGTGTATTTTGTTTAATCACATGTAAATATAAGCAAAGTAGTTCACTAAGAATAACTAAAAAGCCTTTTTATTATATATATATATATAATTTTTTTTTTACAAAACTAAAACCGTCCCCAATTATTTTCAACTTCCAGTAAAAAAAATCATATGCATAATAAATTCATGAAATGTCATTTTACTGATAAACGCTTAAAGTAATCTGGTTTGTTGTGATGCTGCTCAGCCTGATGTAGCTGGCCTCTGTATCCGTCTGAAATATAGTGGGTGTTAATGTCGAACTGCTGTTTTCCGTAAACTGCAGGGTATGTGCACGGTGCAGAGAAAATGGTGCGTTTGCATCCTGCTTACCAATGTTAGTACTTTTATTGAATACCTCAACAACATGTCACTGGCTTTAAAGAGGAACAAAGCGTCCACCAACGCTGAGGTGTGTACATAGCTGTGACTCTCACTGCAACCATTACTACTAGCCTGAACTACTAGCATTTTTAATCATCATAAAGTTTTTCATAACTACGTGATGTAAACAGAGGAAATATTACAGACTGTGCACCATAACATCTCGCCAGTTATCCTATTTAGCTAAATGTAACAAGGAACTATTCACTTAGATTGATGATGAAGATACGATAGTGTTGAAGAGGTGTTGCTATATATGTCTTCGATGTAAAATTTAGACCTCCGTATAGATTTGTAATACGTATGTTTCTCTTTCAGACCCTAAAATAGCCCCTTTTACACATCTGTTGTTGTCTGTTAAACAGAAAGAAGTACAGTTGTGAGAGCACCTGACAGCAGTATTTCCATATCAACTGGGAGTGTTCTCTCCTCTGAGTGTTTGTGGTTTCCCTTACACTCTTGTCTTCTGTAGTTTGAAATTATGCATGGCGTGTAACCTCTGGTGTCAGTTAGATCGGAATCATCTCTGAAGTATTACATTTTTTTTTTAGTTTTTTTTTAATTTGCATTTGCTGTATGACACTTCACACACCACAAGCCTATTGGATCAGAAGTTCAGATGTAATTTCTGCATACTGCATCTAGTGTAAGGCTGACCTGCGCTGATTCATGTCTCCCTGACATAGTGGAGGTCATAAATCTGCCCTGTAACATTCAGATGGCATGTAAAACGCATGTATGTTGCAGCTTGCAGTCACTGCCTCCTCCCGCCCCGACGCCATTCTCTCTGGCCTGCTTTTTAACCACAGCATGCTTCAGTCTCTAATTTTAGGACCAACATTTATAGTTTGAACAACTCAGTAGTGCACTTGCAAAATGTTTGCACTACATTTTCTCATTTCTGCCACACTTTTCAAAAATACTAAGAGGTTCATGATCATGAAAAAAATAAAACTTAAAAGTAATTTATGCATGAATAAAACATCAATCTCGATGCTGATTGAGCAATATAAAACTAAAGAAGTCGTTTATAGATTCAGTTCCAGAAAAGTATTGCAACATGATATACATTATTATGAATATAGGATGCAGTATTTATACCTTGGGAATTTGTGTTGTAGATTTATTTTTTGGGTGTTAAAGGTCGTTTTACTATTCACTGTAATAATACATATACTATTAACATTAACATTTTAAGACAATGCAGCTAAAAACATCAATTAAACTACCGGTAAATAGATGAGTTTAATACAGAAGGGAATAAGCACTGCTGTATTCTTGGCTCTTTTTTTTTTAGACTATATTCAATAGTAAACAACGAAACAATGCCAAACAAGTGTGTTTTTCTATCATGCGATGTGGGAACAAGCACAATGCTCATTGGAAAAATGAAGATCATGAAGTTCATGAAGTAACATGAATGTGCAGTGTCCCTTAATCTGCCTGGTCTGTGTTTGGCTACTAGTTCATATTTATATTTATACTTTGGGAAGTACACCATATTAAATTTGTTCAAAAATGTGTTCTCTATTTTTGAATAATACATTCTCTAGATCACTACTGCTTAGGGGTGTAATGGAAGCTTTATGCATTTGGTTGGAACGGAATGAGTTCAACATAGAGTGATACAGCCCTTGATGTGAATAAGTGTATACCTAAGCGAAACTCTGCTTTACTTACACTATATGATCAAAATAGTCACAAGCGCATTACTGAAGTGAGGCGCTAATATTAGATGATGAGGTCTTGCACACAGTGGAGTTGAGGTCAGGGATCTGCACAGACCATGCGAGTTCTTTTCCATCAGCTTTGACCAACCGTGTCTGTATGAAACGCTTTGTACATCGGGGCATTATCATATAAATAAAAACATTCAGGCGTTTTCAATAAACTGAAAGAGAACCTTATGTGTCTTTTCTATATATATATATATATATATGTACATAAAATTTCAATTAGATTTAGATTTACACAGATATAGCTGTATAAAAAGACACCTTCAGGTATACATTCATACTCTGAATCCTGAATTCTTTTATTTGTATGATAATGCCCCTATGTACAAAGTGAGATCCATAAAGACATAGTTGGTCAAAGCTGTCTCTCACTGTTCATGGTGAGAGGGATGTAAAAGAACCATTGCTGACTTTCGTCAAGAGTAGGTTGCATGTTTCTGCCCTGCGATGGCCTGGCGAGCTGTCCAGGGTGTACTCTGCCCTCGCCCAGAGATGGCTGAGATGGGCATCAGCCTCCCCGCAAACCTACTTAGTATTAAGCAGTTCAGAAAATGAATGAATAAATAATCTGTAGAAATCTTGATTTAGCTTGATTTTTTTACTCCCATATAATTATACAAAACAATTACTCACCTTAGGCTTGGTGGATGTTGCGGATTTGAATAATCCATTCAAGGTTCTATCTCGCGGATTGTTCAGTGACATCCACCTTGCTTTCAACGAATAAAAGTTCATCATCATCCATCCTCATTTTCTGAACTGGTTGAACCTAATTAGGGTCATGGAGAGACTGGTGCCCATCTCAGCCGACTCTGAGGAAAGGCAAAGTGCACCCTGAGCAGCTCGCCAGGCCATTGCTGGGGTGCTGTTCTTAATAAATGTATTATTCAAATATGTTGATAGTATGATTGTTTTTAAATACTGTAATGGGCATCTGGCTGGAAAGCCAGTACAAGTGTATGATACTCTTCATGCATCGTATTTCACCCACTGAACCTTGAGAACGTCATTAGGTTATGAATGTTAAAACAAATTATGCAGTGAATTGCACTAATGGTACGACTGTACAATGAATTGCTAATGAATGTATAATTAATATTTAATAAATTACTCAGTAACTAAAGTGAAACTTACAGAAGAGGTATATATATATATATATAATAATTGAGAATGTGGTAAGTAAGCAGCTCTTGAGATTGCCTGGGCTGCAAACAGAGAGTAGTAAAACTGCAGAGAGATCATCGTAAACAAGCTGTAAGAAGGGAGAATTCGTGTATAAATGATGTTTACCTGAAGATGTTTATAGAAATGCTATCACTATTTTAGGGCACAAGATGCAACTGACCTTCTGTCTGAGGATCTGGTTTTGGTGAGTCATTTTGATCGCTTTTTGATCATTAGTTACATTAAGTTGCTTTCTTTAGACTGAATTAGTGACATCACGACCAGTCCATTCCCTTTCATATGGTGAGTGTGTTTAAGTTTGGTTTCTAAGTGTGCATGTGGATGTGTGAAGGTGGAGCAGCGTGTGGAACCAACTAAGAAAGCGGCTCAGATCATCCATAAGAAGCTAGCCGGTTGTTTGCAGGGTCAGCAGGGGCTGGACTCAGAGAGACGAATGGTGATCATTGGCGTCTCTGTTTCTGTATTTTCATACTTGAATTTGTACAATTATAATAACTCTAAGCTTTTTTTAATTTAAAACAAAATGTCTTTTTCTATCCCACAACTCCATCAATGCATTATTTGCACTTGTCAATCCTGATTTCTAACATCTAGCCTACTTTGTTTGCATTTTTTCTCCCTTGTGTCATCTTTTAGAAAAAGCTCCCCCTTATGTTGCTTTCTGTCAGTATGGCTGAGAGCTTTAAAGATTTTGATGGTGAATCCTCCATTCGGTAAGAACTCATGGACTTACTTTACAACCATGCACAAATTACCGTATTTTCCGGACTATAAGTCTCACCGGAGTATAAGTCGCATCAGCCAAAAATGCATGATAAAGAGGAAAAAA
>JAQNCB010000022.1:27580642-27593976 GCA_030068295.1 Euristhmus nudiceps | reverse complement strand
CAAAATACCCATAATTAACCGCAAGACGGCCATCCAAACGGCAACATTGAGAGGTGCTTTGATTCTTTTTTTTTTTTTGGTGTGTGTGTGTGGGGGGGGGTGGCTTCATCATTTGATCCGACCCCCCCGAAAGCCGGTGGATAATTCGCACACTGCACACACATACATCTTGCCCCCCCACCCCCCCCACTAGAACACCAGATTTTCATTTATCATGAAATATCTTCTCATTTTCCAGTTAGTAATAATGTGATGAAGGTGAGGTGAATGTTGCTAAATGTTCCCCAAGAAGGAACTTCGAACGGACTATTTAATTCACTGACATTTACCGAGCGTGGAGCAAATTATTGTTTCAGATTGTCCCTAGGTGTGTTTGTGTGTGTTGGCACTGCGATGGCCTGGTGAACTGTTCAGGGTGTAACCTGTCTTTGCACAGTGTCGGCTGAGAGCGGCTTTAGCTTTCCTGTCAAACAAATTTTATCAAGCAGTTCGGCAAGTGAGAGAAGGTTGAGTGAGTAGGTACATGCAACATGGAAACATAGAAATGCTCTCAAAAGAGATTTTCATGTTTTATTTTTTAGTAGAGGATTAGCCAATCAGAACACGCAGGGAAAGTGGTGGCTCAGTGGTTAAGACTCTGGGTTAATGATTAGATGGTTGTCAGTTCAAGACCCAGTACCACCAAGCTGCTCAGTTGGATAAATGAGATGGTGGGTGATTAAAGGATGTCTTCAAAATGTCATAAATGTAAATGTGTTCCATGTTTGTGCAGATCAAGTTGGTACAGGTAGAATAATGACTGTTAAACCCCATGATGGAAGACCAATCATATTGTGAAGAATTAGCCATACACCAGTGTGCAGATATTTTCTGTTACGAGTCTTTTTGTTCTTAACCTGTAATTCTCAGTCGCCCAGACAGGCTGAAGGACATTGCAGACAGGTTCAATGTGGATCATGAAGCAGTCCTTGATAATGTGCTGTATGCCCGTGCCTATACCAGTAAGACATGATGATGATTATTATTATTATTGAGCTTAGCTTCTCTTTTATGTTTGATTTAGTAGATATTTGACACATTGTTGTTCAATTCAACTCAGTTTTATTTGTATGGCACTTTTTACAACTAACATTGTTTCAAAGCAGCTTTATATATGAAAACAAATTTATTAAAAGGTATCCCGCAAGCTCGCGGTGATGGTGGCAAGGAAGAACTTCCACATAGAAAAAGTTGTTGGTTCTGTCCATTTTAGGTGAACATCAGATGGAGTTGTTGGATTTTGTGGCAGCCAAATTTCATGAGGAAGGAGGCGTCTTCAAACTTTTGGCACGTAAAAAAGAAGAAAATATGTGCATCGTGTAGTTCTGCTTTATAACTAATTTTATACTCTTTTGGCTGAAGTGATGAACTACTATTTTTAATCTGGACCTTTCTATTTTGTTTCAGATCATAGACTCCATCATGGCACTGTTCCGAGTGGATTTCTCAGGTAGAGGAGAGCTCGCAGAGAGACAGCAGAAGCTGGCACAGATGCTTTCCAGACTGCAAAAGATCTCTGAAGGTCAGTTTTACTTCACACACGATCTATAACCTCTGTATTCGTGTTCTACCTTTATAGTACACATTAGGCATTCTTTTGCCTTTTTTATCAGTTAGAGGTTTAAATTAAAGTGTCTGCTTAACATTTTAGCGAAAGAGTTCATATACTGCTTACCGACACTTCAGCACACATGACCTGCCTCTGTAATGGTGACGTTCATATCTTATTGTAGTGATTTGATTTGAGTTTAAAACCACATTGCCCAGCCCTAGTTTATGTAACTTTGCTTCTGAGAAATAAGCCAGTTCAATATTAGCATGGGAAATTTCTCTCTCCAAATCTTTGTGACCTTGCCCTTTGACCTTCACAATCCAAAATCATATCGCATCAGGTAGGGTAGTGTCCCACCTACGGTAAGTTTGGTGAAAATCCATGCAGGGGTTTAGTCAGGATTTTGTTAAAAAACAAACAAATGCTGGTGATTACAATCCCACCACCAGAATTCTATTGTTTTGGCTTTGGTAATTTGTGTTTATGATAATTTCAATTGCTATGATTTTAACCTTTTTGCTGTATATTAAAGACATCGGAGGAAAATCAGCAAATTAACTGAAAATAAAACAATGAATTAATACCTCACACCATATTTGACGACTATTTAAATTTTGACAGAGTACAACGTTGCAGTGTTTGTTACCAATCAGATGACAGCAGACCCAGGAGCAGGAATGACGTAAGTAGTAAACTTTTCTTTCAGATCTTAGTTACGATTCAGATTGTTGGAATGACATGTAAGTGCTGCAGGTTCTACCAGTAGAGGTATGACCACAATACAGGATATAGACTGAATTTCAGGAAAAAATTGTGTCTGAAATGAAGTTGAGATATAGAGGTGCAGGTGCAGCAGCTGATTTATAACCTTTCTACTAAAGATTTCAAGCAGATCCAAAAAAGCCCATTGGAGGTCACATACTGGCACATGCCTCCACCACGCGCATAAGTTTGAGGAAAGGACGTGGTGAAATGAGGATTGCCAAAATATTTGACAGGTAATTCTGTCATTTTTGGGAAGTGTTAATTAAACTACACTGAAAGCAACCGATAATTTAATAAATTGGGATGATTACTGAGGTCAGTACAAACTGAAGGTTTTAAAAGAGGAATTTAAAAGGATTATATCTCCTCTTTTCAAGCCCTGACATGCCAGAAAATGAAGCTACCTTTGCTATTACTGCTGGAGGAGTGGCAGATGCAAAAGAATAAAGCAAGAATTTCTCAAAAAAAAAAAAAAAACAGCAAAAAAAACTTTGTTTGTTCAACACAAATGTAATCATATCTAAATTAACTTTTTGTTTATTTATTTGTACATTTATTTCTTCTCTTAAATGTGTATGATTTTTTTTTTTGTTGTTGTTGTTGTTCAACAAATCGTTGGATTTGCTTTTTGCCTGACAGTATTCTGCTAATGTGCAATTCCTACTAATATTCCCTTGACATTTCCCCCATTTGTAATCTAATCCTATTATTCAGGCATGACTACAGAAAGGAATGTTGACAAAATTCTCTTTGCAAAGTAAACAGATTTTGGCTCGTTTAAAACCATATTCACTGCAGAACTTTCTTCAGGTCTTTCTGCTTATATCAGTATTTGTGGAATATATGGTATGTATAGTGTCACTAAACAAATGTTACTTTCACATGTACGGTATGTCTTTTCTTGCATGGATATATCACAACCTTTTTACAGTAGATCTCAGTGTCATATTGGTATAAAAGCAGCTGGTATGTATAAAACAAATACATAAAACAAATCTCATAATAATCCAGGAATAAACTAAATAATGGATAAAGATGGTGAGATGGTTTCTTAAGGTGTATCATCTAAAGAGAATGGTGTTCATGCTGTTGAGCTGCAAGCCTAATCAGAGATATGATGATCGTGCTAATTATAAAACAAGCTGCAGCAGCTTTTTCTCAAAAAAGGACTATCAGGCTTGCCTACAGCATGTGAATCACATATAAAATATAAATTCCCAGAAAACAGAGGCAAAGGAACATGTGGTATTGGGGATAAAGAATGTTAACAGCTGTAAGTATCAGAAACAGTGTGATGTATTGAAAAGTAGTAGTAGTCTCTGAATGCTCAGAGCCTAATTTAAAAATAAATTTGACTGTAGAAATAACAACAAAAACTGGCAAGAAATGCTCCAGCAACTGTTTTAATCTGAAGAAATTAATTCAATCAGAAAAGGTATCCTATTATTTTTCACAGCCGACATGGTAAAAAGCCAATACTGAGGTAAAGTAGGGTAAGGGTTAGTTTGTTTTAGGGGTCAAATGCCCTGTCAAAAAATGAGTGCAGGAATAAAAAAAGAACAAAATTAACGTAAGAATAAAAGTAAAAGGATCAATTTAAATAATACAAAAACAAGTTCATTTAATTATTGTTTTTTGCCATTTCCTATTGCTTTTCTGTCTTTTACATTTTCCTTCTTGCTTTTTATTTTACTTCCCCTTTTTTTGTAACTGGACAGTTTGGTACTGTTTTACTGGCCCTTGAACTAACAAGGAAAACTCCCGCACACTGTCTTCTCACTTGCAGTGGATCTAATTGTCCACGTTTCAGTCAGACGACCTTCCTCAGGACAACTAACAGAACATATTAGAGAACTTAAATGACTTAAATGAAGGCTCGTAGGTTTTTCTTTAAAAAAAAAAAAAAAAAGCACTTTTTTTATTTTTTAAATTTGACATGTATTGACAGTGCAGTGAATAGCTATGGGGCATCACTCAGAATTTCAGTTTTAAAACCAATTAAAGTGGAATTGAACCCAACCATGATAAAAGGTTGACTGCACAGGGTATGTCTATCTCTATCAAAATGTAATATGCTTCATAAACCCATTTTCGTGGGAAAAAGAAACAGTGATAAATCCACGCAGACAGAGCACCATTGTACTGTAAAAGGGACATTCCAAACATGGATGAAACAGGAAGCACAGAAGTGTTTGGACTAGAAAACACAATGAATGAATGAATGAATGAAGTATATACTATGCATTTATGTATAAGCGCAAACGCTTATCTGAGGCATGTGTTGAAAAGACCATCTCTTCATACGTCATGGGACATTGTGACACATTGAAGTTATTGTGAACTCATAATGTGGTCTAATTGTAGTTAATTGTGTGTATTTCATTATTCTCATATGATTGACTTAAAACTAGTTTTCCTACTGTGATATCATAGGCATGTGCCTTGCATGTATCCTCCAGTTTTCAATTCTGTAAATATGATGAACTTGAATTGGAAGTTTCATAAATGAGAAAGTCAGATCTCATCCAACTGGTAAGAGGAAGGGCTGAAATGAAGGAACTTTAATTAATGCAGTGGTGGTTAAATCATCGTTCTGACTGGATTCACCACAGTCAATTTACTTATCAGCACAAGGTTTACTATTTTTCAGTATGTACATGTAATGTTGTGTAATGTGCAGATCTAACTAGTTTTATTTTATTCAGAAGCTCAGTTGTTTATATCTGGTCTGCTTAATATCTGTATACTGGTATTTTTACCATTATCTTGCCTTACATGAACTGAAGCCTTCATGTCGTATTCTCATGATTTTATTTTAAGGCCATATTGCCCAGGACTAGTCTTTGTGACTTTGTCTCTAAGAAATAAGCAATTTTAATTTTATCATGGGAAATCCTGCCATATCTGAGAATCAAATAGGGTACTGTCCCCACAAAGGTTTTTGAAAATTTTTGCAGATGTGTTTGTAGTCAGGATTTTATTTACAAGCATATTGAAAAACAGACAAACAAATGTCAGTGATTGCAATACATTCACCAAAACTTTACTTAAACTCCACTCTGTCACCCAAGCGACAGGGGCTCTTACCCATGATTTTGGTACTGAATAAAAAATTTCACCAAAAGGATTTATCTGCTTAAAACAGTCTCCATCAAGGCAAATTTGCCACATCCACGTTGCTGCAATATTGATTAAGATACAGTTGCATTGAAAGGAAATTTGTCACCTTTACCTTGTATGAGTGTTGCATACACTAAATTACACCTTAGTTGACAGCACCACACACTTACCAGAACTAAGTACCTACAAAAACTTCCCTAGGTCCTGCAGAAATTGTACATCGCACATCTGTGGTGCTCCATGTAAAACCCCAACCCCAGCCACTTGAATTCCAGTCCATTTCGATGGTAACAGTCATTGGCGTATGTCTGTTTTGTTTCCTGAAACGCCCTGAATTAAAAATATTTTAGATGTGGATGCCCCCAGTGCAGCTAACTGGGTTATCAAAGGCTGGCCATGTCTGTCACTGTCTGTGGTGAGGGGCATGTAAAAGAACCATTGCTGATGTTCGTCAAGAGTAGGCTGCATAGCCGTCAACGTGTTTCTTCCCTGCGATGGGCTGGTGAGCTGTCCAGGGTGTACTCTGCCCTCGGCCAGAGTTGGCTGAGATGGGCGCCAGCCTCCCCATGACCCTAATTAGGAATAAGCGGTTTGGAAAATGAATAGATGTGGGTGAGTGAAGGTATCCTTTTCATTTAATTTATCAGTCAAATCAATCAGAATATTTTGTGCTTAATTTCCTTTAATTAAAAGACATAAAAAGCAACAGTGAAAACTATGGAATATCAAAGGCCATAAATAATTTATTTTTAATATTGACATTTATTTTAAAAAAAATCCCTGAGCAGTCAATATTTTCTTGTTTTATTTATTTGCTTATTTTTTTATTTCAAAATTTTACATTTCATTTTCTTTTCTATGCTCTAATAGATTTATTGATTGAGTTCCCACAGTTTCTGGCTTCACACACCGTGAGTGCTGAAGCACTGGTGCAGGAAGCAGCGCAGTGAGTTCACTGTCCGCACTGTGGGAGTGGGACAGCAGGAGCAGGAGGCTCATGCCGTGGATCCGCTCACAGTTGTTGACACGCGGCTTTAACTGGGGCACGTACAACAAAGGCGAAGGTGTCAGGGTGTGACTGCGTGTTGGGGGACGAGCTTTCTGTGCGGCTGTGGCTGTAGTTTGAGCTCGCTATGGACCGGAGAGACTCGGCACCCGAGAGCTGGGAGGAGGACGATGTGGAGGCCCAAGGCGACACCGAGCTCCAGTCTGCCTTCACCGGCCTCAACGTCAACGCACCAGAATTTGTCCCGTCTTTCGTGCCCAGAGCGTCACCACACAGCACCGGGTCTCACGGTAAACTTCCAGCCACAACACGGACACCCTGCAGCCGTTCTCACTGCTTCTCAGCTCACGTTAGAGACACAGGACTGGAGAGGGCTAGTTAGCTTAGCTTAGATTATTTTAGCATTGCTGCCACGCTGAACAGCTGTCAAGGGTGTTACAGACGGTGTGATACACGAGACGAAAACAAATAGTGAAAGTTATGGTGTATGTACTCGTGTGTGTATAGTGATTTGTTCGAGTGTGTAAAGAAACTGATAGCTTGTAACGTTTCCTGTTTATTTCCTCTCGAGGGGAAAATGGCCACTTCTGGCTGTGAGACTACGTCAGATCTGTGGAGAGGTTTGGGTTTGGGAGATAATCATGAGGTTTGCAGATCTGAAACATCTTATCACTCCCACACACACACACACACACACATCTATGTATATATCTGTGTGTGTATAATATATATATATATATATATATATAGATATATAGATAGACACACACAACACTTGTACCAGTACAGGTTTTGTCTTTCTGTGTAGGGAGTTGGACATTTTTTCAATGAAGTTGATTTAAATACACTTTTGTGTGAATCTAATCTGAAAGAGCTTGAAAAAAAAACCAACAATAATCCCTCATTTGTTTTTATATCTTGTATACAACCAAAGATATCACACATGACTCAATGCAGAGGAAATATTGTTGGTTGCTCGGAATGTCATATTGTGTTTACCCTGATCCATAACTAACTGCTTGTCTTGCGTTAATTTCTCGACTCTGGCTGACTGTATCAGATGAAGACCCTTGACATATGGAGCGTTTTATCACTTTCAACTAAATGGTTGAAGTATGGTTCTTCTTACTGGATCTCCCATAGTGATTTGACTGAAAAAAAAAAATCATCCCAAAGTTAAAGATTTTTCTCTCGTTTTTTTGAGCCAGGCATGCGGAATTCACTTTTCCAATGGACTTTAGTAAGTGATCAGCTCACCTGCATTGTATTCCTCCTCTTCTAAGAGTCTTTTCCAATACCTGCTGCCTATTATATTTTGTGTAGGATAGGTAAGTAAGGCAAGTCTGTGGGCTTTTTACACCCGAGCCTCATCAGAGCCGGTGCTTATCCCTGGTTTCTGTAGCTTGAAGCGACTAGGAGTTCAACTCCTCCTGGATGGAACGCTCGTCCATCACAGGTTACCTTCGCAGTATTTTTACTGGTACCCTTTTATTCTGCTGGGTGGACAGAGGCACAATTGTGGTTAAGACCTTACCCAGGGGTATCACAGAGTCTCACAGAGATTCGAACCCACAACCTCCTGATGATGACCCCAGCACTAACCACTATGCCACCGGCCCCTCTGTGTAGGATAAGTTGAAGTAATTTCTCTTCATGGTTATAAAGGACTTTGCAGCGAGTAGTAAATATTTGAGTTATTAATTATTGAGTGACTTTCGTACCATCGTTGCTTTTGTTTATCATTCGTACATTATTTGCTATGTTATTGTGCTTTAGTTATATTACACTGTTTATGTCTTATCTATAATTTAAATGACCTTAGAAATAAAGTTGAATATTTGGTGACACCACTCCCACATATGTCATGTACATTTTCGTGCTGTCCGGACACCAGGCAGTGGCTTACCATTAAACATGTACATTGTTCTCTCTTTAGGCCAAGACACTGTAACGAACATGGAGATCTCAGACTCAGTCCGTAAGTATGCTTTATAGTTAGATATATCTCAGTTTGAAGTTGGCAGAACTTAGGATTCGTACTGTTTTTCAGATCAGTGAGTGCACATTAGAGTACTTAAATTTCTTCCAATTATGGTGTTATAGTACGGTCATTAGTGTTAGTTCAGCTATATTGAGGCCAGTTGGAGATTGCACAGCTAGGCTCATGTAACAGTCTGGACATACTCATGTTTCACGCCTACTCTCTGCTCGACTCCTGCACCTACAGCCAGAAACTGAAGCATTCACGAATAGCATGCTGTCTCATTTGGAACCGGAATAATGCGGTCATTATGGCTTAATATGGTTTCAAAAAAAGTATAAATCAGCTGTGGATTAATATCTTGCAAGGTTAGTCATTCCCAAGATCATCCAAGAGCGACAGCTGTGTACATGATTTCTGACAAGTGGCATTCCATGTAAGGGCTAATGTACCCTGATCCAGACACCATTGTAAAATAAGTCCTGACTGGGTGATGTCGGACCTAGATGTGAAGCGGAGGTTTGTCAAATCATGGTGTATATTTCTCAATGGAAACAAATTTTCCCAGTTTATTATCATGGTCACATACTAAAAAAAAATAGATGCAAATATTGTTTTAAAATTGGTTTAATTACTTTCATACATGACATGGTCCATAAGAATGGGCTGTCTGTTACACAGAATTGATGTAGAATGCTGTTGTATACAAATCTTATTTGATTACTCAATAAAAATGCAATACTGATTAATTACTGCACAGTTTGCTTCAGCTAAAAAAAAAACCCTTTGTTTCTGGTAACATTGCAGGATAATTTTGGGTAGGTAGGTAGGTCGGTAAATCCCCCCCCCTCCAAAAGGCCCCTCACAGACACGAAGATGAAGAGTGCACGCACCCGCCCCCGCTCCGTGCTCCGCCTGCAGCGCATCCCAGCGCAGCTTTCCCGCTTGAGACTCTTGGAGACAGTGTACCTGTTGACACTGAATAACAGTCCGTTATTAAATAACCACTGGATTACAAAAACACATGAAAAAAAAAAAAACTCTAGAGTCGGCAGAAAAAAAGTGAGTTGGTCAGGTGACCGGAATTTTTTTTTTTTTTTTTTTTTTTTTTTTTTTTTTTTTTTTTTTTCCCCTCCTTTTTTGGCCTTACTACTTTCCCCCCAGAGTGTCAATTTTAGAATACAAGTTGGTAAATTCCCTGTTTCAGTGGTTACAGTGCAGAAAGTCTATTTGACAGTATGTTTAACAAGGTTTGAATGCTACGAATTATACTAACAGGAATTTAAAAAAAAAATGTTTATCTCAAACGCTCAAGAGAACAAACTTAGTCATGGTGTCAGGTAAGGCGGAGTGGCATACTCCCTTTCATCTATCAATCACAGTGACAGCAGCTAATCCTGGGGTGTCTGTTAGCTCTTGTATGCAGAAATATTTAGATGGCACTTTCCGCCATTTGTGTTGTGCTGCCCTCTGGACATTGAATGAGCTGACATTCTTCCAGGGTGATTAAATCCAAACCTAAAGCTTTCATACATAGTATGTGTTATTGAGCATAAAAACACACTAATATTATTAAAAACTTATTGGTGGGGGAGAGAAATCCTTGCATGTTTGGTGCCATTGTACTGAGAAAAGTGGGGCAGGAGTGATGTTGAATAAACAGTTATTGTGCACTGCAATGTACATTTAGTGTAGTATAATGTGTCTGTGCTTTGCCTTATTTTATTCAGAAGTTCACCAGTTTATAGCTGACTTATTGGTTTATTTCCTGTATAATGTTATTTTTGCTGGCATCTTGCCTTATTGGAACGGACTCATCTATGTCCCTATGAGAGTGAAACGACCTTCAAATGGACACCTTTTCAAACAGGCTAATGTGAACTATTGAACAGGTTTTAGCAGATTGCAACTTCATAGATGCAAGTAAAAACCATCTGATAATGAAAGCATACATATCAGTGTAACAGGATCTGCTCTAAAAATTTGGTCCACTGGCTTTGTGTACCTAAGAGCCGGAGTATACTTCTCTGTACATAGCTTTGTGCATATGAATGTCTCCAAGTTCTTCTGTGACAACTGAAAGCATGTGATGTCCTTATCCCTTCCTGCTTGGTGGCTCTTGTGATGGGAGAGAGAGCTGCCTGATGGGTGGAAATTGGTGATTAAATTAGGAAGAAAGTCAGAGGACCAAGGAAAAACAAACCCCTTAATAATGCTTACCTGTTAGGTCTGTGTGGGTCCAGTTACTAGAGAATTTGTATAAACTCCATTACTGTATGCATCTTTTATGGTTCTCTTATGGCTGGAACATTTGGCACCATGCGCAAAAAAAAGTCAATTAATTATGCCACTCTTGCTGGAGCAATAATTATCCATGTTACCAACTGTATCACCCCTTAACTACAATAACAAAGACCTGCTCTACCGGTTGAAACCTAGTGGTAGATGTGTCTCAGCCCACAGTACATCATTTATCTGCTTAATTATTCTGCTTCACTGCAGATGAAGATAAAGCTTTGTGATGGGCGATCTCTTCAAACAGTAAACTTACTGAATGCCAGTCTGTATTCGTGAAGCATGTTTCTAATGCAGTTGTGTCTCCTTCCCTTTATTTTCCTGCTTATCTTATTATTTATTCCCTTTTCCTCTCTAAAATAACTATGTAGTACTACAGCATCATCCTAAAGTTGGTGTCATTTGTTGTTTGGACTTTTTAGCTGCTGTGGCGAATGGAGAAACAGATACTACCACAGCGGAGTCGTGGGAGGAGAAGGGTGAATTAGATGAGGTGGAGGCAGGTGGTAGGGCTATGGAAGAGAGTGGATCTGTTCGGGAAGAAGCCCAAGATGAGATGATGGAGGAGGATGAGGAAATGCCCACCCCTAAACTGCCTCCTCCTCTCCCAGATGCCCCAAAGAAAGAGCATGTTAATGTGGTGTTTATCGGACATGTGGGTGAGTCTGTGTCCAGTGCCTTCATAGCAGCCACTAAATCCCCCCAAATTTGTAAATTATTTTTTTCTAAGACCATTTGTTTAATTTTTAAAGATGCTGGAAAGTCAACAATTGGTGGGCAGATCATGTGAGTCATACAGTCTTGATTTTTTTTTTTCCCCCTTTCATTTTAAATGTAAAAATTTAAATGCGTGAGATAATAACTCGCTCAGTGTTTCCTTTCAGGTATTTGACTGGGATGGTGGATAAAAGGACTCTGGAGAAATATGAAAGAGAAGCAAAAGAAAAAAACAGGGAGACATGGTAAATATCCTTAGTGTATGATTAATCCAGAAATTTCTTTTGTTAGCTTTTTTCCCCCCCTTATCTGTGCAGTGTCTGTTGTTCAGACATCTTGTAGCTGCTTGGCTCTGTTTTGTAATAATAATTGAATGTTGTTGTTTTTTTTTTTCTTACAGGTATCTCTCTTGGGCTTTAGATACAAACCAAGAGGAGAGAGATAAGGGGAAAACAGTTGAAGTCGGAAGAGCATATTTTGAAACTGAGAAAAAGCACTTTACCATCCTGGATGCCCCTGGCCATAAAAGCTTTGTGCCCAACATGATCGGTGGAGCTTCACAGGCTGATTTGGCGGTGCTGGTTAGTTTCTTAACCATCCTCGCTGTTTTCTTGCTCACAGATCGATGCTGTACTTGTGTTGCTGTGTGGGAGGTGAAATATATAAAGGTTGTGGTGATGAAAACTGAATCTCCACTGGTTTGCTGAATATGCTAGTTCTTCGTAGTAGAATAGAATGTCAGGAATGGTCATTTTCCTCACATCTGTTCCAGCAGACTATAGTCAGCATTGCAATCTCTAAAGGTCATCACATCATCTGTTTTTCTCCTTTCAACTCGTTTTTTATATATATATATAAAAATTTTATTATTATTTTTTCTTTCCCCAAAGCAGATTTTTTTAGTCTCATTATTAATGGGTTCTATTCTGTCTCTCTCTCTTTTTTTTATTTTTTTATTTTTTTTATTTTTATTTTTTTTAATTTGTCCTTTCTTGCCAGGTTATTTCTGCCAGAAAGGGTGAGTTTGAGACAGGTTTTGAAAAGGGCGGTCAGACTCGTGAACATGCAATGCTTGCCAAAACAGCTGGAGTCAAACATCTGATAGTCCTCATCAACAAAATGGATGATCCCACAGTAAACTGGAGCTTGGATAGGTAAATAAAACATGCTTTCATGTCCACAGTGAAATGAATGGCATCGCTGTCACAAACGTAATCTGAATGATCAGTTTATTGAAAACATTGCATTGTATATTTATAGTGATTTAATGGTATTAAAAATCTCTCTCTTTTTTTTTTTTTTTTTTTTCCCCACAGATATGAGGAATGTAAAGAGAAATTGGTGCCATTTTTAAAGAAGGTGGGCTTCAATCCAAAGAAAGACATCCACTTCATGCCCTGCTCTGGACTGACAGGAGCCAACTTAAAGGAACCTTCTGACATGTGTCCCTGGTATACGTAAGTGAAACTTGTAACAGTTAGATTTATACCATGGCATAGTAAGCAAGTGGAGTTGGATCAAGAGTAATTCGTCAGCACCCCAGCCAAGACACTGTGGGATCCATTCCTACTGATGCCAATTACGGTATATCTGATTCATGGAGATGTGTTTCAGTCCTCTGCATTGTATGAAATTTTCACTGTGGACGTATGTAGCTTTTGTTGTTTAAAATCTTTCTGCAATTTTTAGAGGGTTACCATTTATTCCACATCTGGACAACTTGCCAAACTTCAACCGATCAAGTGATGGTCCTATCAGATTGCCCATTGTAGAGAAATACAGGGTAAGGTTAATTTATATGTATAGGCATATTTTGTTTACTCGCAGTATTACATACATACACACACCTTTGTGTGGGG
>JAQNCB010000022.1:27556397-27566647 GCA_030068295.1 Euristhmus nudiceps | reverse complement strand
TGGTTGAACCTTGGATTCAGGAGGAACAATGTGGTTTTCGTCCTGGCCGCGGCACTCTCGACCAGCTTTATACACTCAACAGCAGGGGTACTCAAGCCTGCTCCTGGAGAGCTACCTTCCTGAATATGTTCGCTCCAACCCTTATCATGCCCACCTCACCATCCAGTCATCTAATCAAGGCTTCAGACTTTGAAATGAAGTCTTTATTTCAAAGTCTGAAGCCTTGATTAGATGACTGGATGGTCAGGTGGGCGTGACTAGTGTTGGAGTGAACGTATTCAGGGAGGTAGCTCTCCAGGAGCAGGATTGAGCACCCCTGCTTTAGAGAAACTCAGTACACACACACACACACACACACACACACACACACACACAGAGACAGACAGAATTTTGAAACTAGATTTCCCTTAATAGTAATTAAAAACCTCTAAAGACATCATGTCAAAAACATCAACAGATGACAAACACGAGGGTTTCGGAGTGCTGTAATATTACTCCTACTCTGGTAGTTTCTCAGGAGAGTAACAGAACAAAAAGCATGCCGGCAGGTCCAGGTTGGTATTCGGAGAGTGACGTCTCCCGCATGATTTGGCATCTCTACAGTTGGATAATGAACTCAAAATGTGACTGAAATAAAATTTCTCTGTTTAATTAGTGTTTGACAGAAATAATATGAACTTGGGTCATGCCTATAAGAGACGCCCAAGAAATATTAAAATATCAGTGAAGTGCACCCATTCACCCGGATGGTCACAATTTTTTTTTTTTTTTATTTTTATTTTTTTTTTTTATTTATTTATTTTTTTTAAACAAAACAAAAGATAATGACTGTTCCTATTAGAAGAACTGATCGCCGTGAGCATGAGTGGCTGTCAGTGGAATTGAAGTGTATCCTGCTAGACTTTCTGATCAAATTCATCCAAATGCTATAAAAATAATCATGATGCCTCACAGTCCAGAGGGACAGTGACCCAAAACGTACTTTGAGAACAATTCATTCCAATTTCTCCACTTTTGTAGATCCACTTCGGTGATCTTTTTCACTGATAGCGCTGATTTTTTTTTTTATTATTTATTTATTTATTTATTTATTTATTTATTTTTTTGTGTTCATGCATCTAAAATAGAGAAAATTGTTTTTAAAAAAAATCCATCGACATACCCTCAAGGCCACAGTATATTTTTGTGTATTTACCGCATTTTCCGGACTATAAACGCTATTTTTTTTAAACCCCCCCACACACGTACACACTTTGAACCATGCGGCTTATACAGAGATGTGGCTTTTCTATGAATTTATCTTCAGCCCTTAGGGGGCGCTCTAGCAGGAAGTGCAAAAACGAGACAGGCAGCGGAAATCAGTGAACACAAGAAAGCACCAGTTTTTGTTCTCAGCACACGCAACCAAAGACGCACAACAGCAAAATGGAAAACACACGAAGAAATTCCTATGATGCTGCTTTTAAGTCGAACGCCATCGATCTGGCTATCCGTGAAGGAAATGGAGCGGCTGCACGCAAGCTTGGCGTTAATGGTTATGGTGAGGCTTTTAGTCCGGTGCAGCTTATATGTGACAAAATGCACGTTTCTTTTCAATTTTAGTGGGTGCAGCTTATATTTGGGTGCGCTCTATAGTCCGGAAAATACAGTAGTCACATTTGTACTGGATTTAAACTGTTTTTGTCACGTCACAGTCTTCCTGTGTATAACCTAATATTTTAAATTTGATTCTCTAGGCGAAACCCAAGAAAGCGTCAAAGAAAGTGTCGAAGCCAGCGACAAATAAAAGAGGCAGGAAACTTGGACAACGACAGCAGAAACCGGCCAAAAAATCACTGAAAGCCCAACAAAAGAAACCGAAGAAAGTGTCTGTCTGAACAGTGTGCACATGTGAGACTGATTTTCCTGTGAATGATCTGAATTCATCGGTGCAAGGACAAGATCTTTATACAAGCGTGGGTGTTTGTTTCATACCGGTCATGGTTTCATGTGACTATTTTTTAGGTTTGTAAGAAATAAACACTTCATTTATTCCCCGAGTGTGTGTGTGTGTGTGTGTGTGTGTGTGTGTGTGTGTGTGTGTGTGTGTGTGTGTGTGTGTGTGTGATTAGATGATTTCCATAATTCTTTACAGAACTTAATTACCTCCGCCAGCAGAGGTTATGTAATCATTGAAGTTTGTTTGTCTGTCTGTCTGTGAACAGCATAACTTAAAAAGTTATGGAAGGATTTTCCCCCAATTTTTACCGAATGTCCGGACGAGCAAAAGTAACAATCGATTAGATTTTGGAGGTGATCCGGGTCACTGTCTGGATCCAGGATTTTTTTGGAAGGATTCTTAACTATTGATAGAGAGGGCCTGATTTGACAAAAATGCTTCTAACTCATCAAATATTATTGAGAGAATATAAGGGCTCGTAGAACTGAAATGGTCCAGCAAAAGTTTAAAAAAAGAGTTTAGTGACCCTATGGCCTGGCGGAGGTTTGCGCTCTGAGTGCTTTTCTAGTTATTGCTGCATCTTTTATTATTTATTTGTATCACATACACACAACACTGGTTGATCTTCCGGCTTTTTGTGAATCTCTCCTCGGGGCTGTGTTGAACCAGCTGCTGTTTATCCAGTTGCATTATGGAGTTGACAGCAGCATGTTAAGGGCTGTCAGTGCAGTCACTTTATTTGTGTATGTAAATTTTGTGTTCACATAATGCAAGCAAGCTTATTTTTGTTTTAATAAAGGGGGGGGGGGGGGATTCTCGTCTCCATAACAGGGTGGGCAAAAACCCAACAGCATTTGTGTGTTGTATATTGTTTAAAGGGAATACCTTATTTGATAGGAAGACGTTATTTGTCGAGTATTATGCACCTCCCTCACTTTAATTACAGTGAATACAGTCAGTGTGACTGTACACCAACATGAACGCCAAACACACTGTCCTCACGACCGGCGACAGAAGCATATAGTTAGCTTTGGAGGTACTGAGTAAAGCTTCAGGTTTGTATTGATATAAACTGAAGATAACAGTAAATAAACAGGTAAGATGGTGCTGGGTGTTTCTACTGCTATTACCGTGACATGTAGCTTGGTATTTGGTCCTGTTCAAATGTTAATATATTATTTTGTGGCTTTTTCAAATAAACCAGAGAGTTGCAGAGGTTGTTCAAGATGTCCTCTAGAGCGGAGGATCTCCAGAGCAACCCGAGGATCACTAGTTTAGTTCAGAGTGCTGCTTTGCATGAGCCTGTACCTGCAGAACCAACGCTCTGGACCCATTATAACAAACCCATCATTCTTGCAATTATTGGAGGACTTGTATTATGCACAGGCATTGTGTTATACTTTCTTAGTGAAGCTGAGGTTACTGATGTGCCAAGTGGAATCGGACCTGTTTTTGTGTCGGTTGGCGTCATGGTTATTGTGGTTGCCTTGGTGTTACTGCCCATCATTAAAGACAAACTGAAGCAGCAGGGACCAAAGACACGCCGAACGTTTCATATGGAACAAGTGTGACTGAGTGAAAGGGTGATGCGCCTCATTGATTTCTTGTCCAGTGATTCGCAGGTGACACAGAAAATGGACTTGTAAAGCACAAAAAGGTGTTGATGTGTATCTTTCATTGACGAGTGTTAAGATGTGTTCAATGACTCGCATTTAATTTTTCACTTGACAGTTTATTACAAAAATAATGGTGAATTTTTAGTTGATTCTTATTTAATTGCGACATATTTGTGTGGGTTTTAACACGAAAGGACAACATTCATATGCAAATTGAAGAGTTTTCAGTTTTTCCTTCTGCTAGAATTAATTAAAAAAAAAAAAAAGAAGAAACCCTTCTGTGCTCTGTTTATTGTTTGCCTCTTTTGGAAATTGGTCAGTAAAGCAATTACAGTTGAACTTCGCTCGACCGGACCCCGATGGACCGGATTTCGGGTCCTACGGACAACTCGATTTTTAAATTTATTTATTTATTTTTTTTTTAAGGATAGTTCACGAGCACTGTTAAATTAATTACTGTATAATGTATTACAATATATCACATGTATTTACTGAACAGGTACAATATAAATGTATTACTTGGGTGTTAAATCTTCAGTACTACTGTGCTTTTACAGAACTTTGAGGTGATTTTACTCGTACAGTATGAAGTATAATCCGCCCCCAGAAAAAAAAAAAAAGCTTTACTCGACCGAACTATTCACTAATCCGGACACCCCAAAACCCCTTTGAGTCCGTACTAGCGAGGTTCGACCGTTAAGAAACCATTTGGATCTGCCTTCAAGTGTAAAACATCTCTATGTGTAGAACTGTAAGCTAACAGTTAAATATTGTCACACTTGCAGGTAGCGAAATGTTGCCGTAAGACAAGATAAAGGTGTCATTTATTCAGCTAATGCTTGCCAAAGACCTTTTCAGTTCAGTGTACTTTGACCTCTTTTCAGAACATGTTGTGTTCTTCATCGTGACTACACCGTGTACTACTATCACCTGTTGCTTATTCTATCTGATATAGCAAAAAAATTATATACAAATATTGAGTTAAGGGGAAAAAAGCACTCTAGCCATGGAGCAAGGCAGCAAAGGAGTGGGTCGGTGCAAATGTTCATTTTGGTTTGCAGTTGCTCATGACATACTGGGACTCCTGATCCTCTTGTCCGGTGTGTTTTGGGATATCTTTTTCAACGACCTTTTGATCTACGTCGGAGCCGTGGTCATTTTTCTCAGCCTTATCTGGTGGGTGTTCTGGTACACTGGGAACATCGAGGTGCCTCCTGAATTGCTGGAAGACGACATCACTTTGTATAAAAAGAGCACGCGAATCTCTGGAGCGGTGCGCAAACTTTCTAATCATCTCTCCAATGGATTTAGTTCGTTCCAGAAAAGTGGAAGAAGCAGTGCTCTGAGGGGGAATTTGTATCAAAGTGACGCTAACAGCACAAACATCTGTATGATCTCCTATTCAAGACAACAGCCACCAGGATCGTGTAATAACCTCAACAAGGAGCCGTTACCCCTCTAACCCACAGGTAAACAAATGGGATATGATACAGTCTACAAACAAATCCCCAAACTTTATTCAGATCACATTTATTTCAGTCATTATGCCACTTCTGTACTCTGTTAATTAATAACTGCTCTGCTTCAGTTGGTTGTTTGATGGAATCAAACAAAATGTTGACAACATTCTTTGCAGAATACACGGAATAGAACTGATCAGGTGTAATATTCGACTTTTCCCCCAGCGGTGTGACGAAAGTGCCTCTGGACAGCTGTGCCCTTTCAAGCAAGCGAAAGCTATATTTCTAATTTAATCATTGTTTCTGATTAATATTTATGATGCTGTACAAATGCTCTATTTAACAACATTGCCTGTAATATATTTGTTATATCATGATGTGCATAGCACAATAAAATGTGAATTTAAGATTAATAATGTCAACATTTTGTACTGTACAGTCAATCCACATGACAAAATAAAATGAATTTCCAATAGTAAGATCTTTGATATCTTGTATACATTTTAATTTCGACAAGAAAAAAAATAATAGGCAATTTTGAATGAGGAAAAAAATGATCAAAAAATGATTTGATGATTTTCCACCAATCAGGAACAAGAAAATATTTGGAATGAATAATCATGCGTAGTATGATATTAATACATCATTAGAGAAAAAGATCTGAAATGAAATAATATCAGGTACATTTGCATTTTCCTTTTTCTTATCTAGCTTTTGGTTTTTCTCAGCTGTAGCAGCAGCCCCATCTTCCACTTCCCTACCTGAATACTCGTTTAGTCATCTTCTCATATCTGTACTCTCAGAACTCTTCACACATGCTTTATTCAAATCAGCTGTGAAGACTGAGAGGGTCAGAGGGTCTTAAAAAAGCACTTTTAAAATCTGTTTCTTGTTGATAATATGGTGATGTGATAATATAAAAAAAGACAGGTGAAGCAAACTCAACTGTATTACAATATATCCTCAGTACTGTACTTGTACGGCTGCCTAAAATGAGAATAAATAACGAGTAATTGTGATTGAGGATGCTGCTTCAGGAAACACAGTATTCCGTTTTAATTTATTATGAATAGCAGAACTGTGTATTTTTATCCTAAAACAACAATGATGTAAAGGAACACCCAGAGACCAATGTTAAATCCTCATGAGATTATGATTAAGCAATTGCTCATAAATTACTTGAATAGTTATGAGTCTACAAGCACACCTCTGAGGATGAAAATAGGACTTTGCTGACTGTTCATCGCTAAGGGGCCATCCCCTTCCTCAAAAAATATTTACATACTAACAACATACATAAATGCTGCCTGCTGTAAAACGAAGTGCATTCAGATACATTGGCAAAAGATGAGTTTCCATTTATGGCTTTTACTTTACATGACCCCTGTAGCTGTGGCAAAATGTTCCTTTGATTATTATTACGATGGACTAAGCGAGGATTGTCAGCCCTGCTCTTTTCGATGCAATTCTCCTCCCCCTGTCTGTGTGACGTATTGTAAATCTACAGCATGTAAGTATGGTATTTAATATACTTTTGTTTATATTTGATGATGATATCTTAGCCAAGTACATGAATATATGAATCATGTGAAAACAGAATTTACAGTTTTTACACATCTTGAATTACAGCTCATCATACTTCTAGCCTAGATGCAGAGCAATTTATATAATAGGACTGAAACAATGAAATGAATGTGTCATCTTCACACCTTTATATCTTTTACAGCCCTTGGACCAAACCGAAATATTCGTGTAATCCTCATAGTGTTATTTGTATTCCTTGGCGCTTTCGTAACACTGACTTTAATTCAGGTTGTACGCAGAAAGGCCTGCAGACCAGTCATCAAAGGTACAGTACTATAGTACTCTGACAGTATAATACTTTCATGTTACCATAATATTAGCCAAGGCATAATAGCGTGTGCACATGTGTACCTATCTCTCTCTCTCTCTATCTAAATATATATATATATACACACACACACACACACACACATATGTATGCATATATTGCATGTATGTACATATGAATGAATATATATATATATATATATATAATTATTTTTGGACTACATATAACATTTCATTTTTAAATAATATAAATAACTTGTTTGTTGGTTTAGATTTTGGTTCAATAAATAAATACCATGGTGAGCTATAAGTCTTGTCACCTGGTACAAACTGTTAAAACTTGACGTGAATTAGATCACACCAACATAGAGTTATAAAGGAATAACTCGACAGGACCAGGTGCCTCAGCACAGTCTCACCGAAATTGGACAGTTGAAGATTGAATAAAAGATCACATTTTATCCTTAACCAATCTTCAACACATTTACCCCATTCCTCATGTGCCAACATAACTTGGTCTTGTCCTTGATTTTATACCTTACATTACTGCCACATAATTGGCTGGTTATTCCTGCCAAATAACAGAGATAATAGTGAGATAAGATTTTATAATGTTGCCATATAATGGATTATATGCAACCAACAGCTCAACAACGAGAAACTTCAGAAAGCGATGGAGGCTCTGAGGCAACTGAGAAGTCGGATGATGGATCACCTGACGTGGAAGACGACACATGCAAAACTCTTTGCAACACCAGCCTTCCACTTCCCTCCACAGAAGAGGGTACCACAATGTTAGTCACCACAAAGACAGTACAGACATATAACTGCCGAACTCAGTATACTGAGGATGTAACATTAGGCGTCTGGAGAACTGAAATCATATAAGAAGTAGCTAAACAGAATGTAATTGTAAATTGCACAAAAAGATGCATCACGTTTACATATTTTTATTTGGTTTTTCTTGTCCTTCAGCTGTGCAAATCTTGCTGTTGGAAGTCTTGTTCTAGCTCCAACTCTGATGTTTTTCATTTTGATTCAGTGTTTAGATTTTTTTCTAATATCTGGATCAGATGTAATGAGTTTAGGGTTTCAACTTTGCCAAGCTGGACATTAAAACTTAAGCAGTACAAATGGGCACAGCTGAAGTGTTCTCCAGTCTCCCAGCATTTAGGCCCATCCTGTGGAGGAGGAGGAATATCAGCCGTATCTGCATTGTGCAACTTGATGATCATGATAATCCTTATCTTTGAACCCATATTGACTATGGATCCTTTAACCATCTACACAGAATATTGTTTGTTTAACTGCTTCAGGGATAATCAGATTTACAACAGTACATTTGTTGTATATTTACAACAGTAGATCAGAGATGATGTATTTTGTATCAAATGATAAGATATTGCCATACTGGGTTTGCAGCTAGAATGTTATTGTAATGCTCATTAAAAACCCTTGTGCATAGTTTTAAAGCCTCTTTATACTTTTTTTGGGGGGGGGGGGTTAAATTGGTAAGGTATTTATACAGTGAAAAGCATCAGTAATTAATGAACATGAATGAAATTAGAAAGTTAAAAACTGTAACAGCTTCTGTGTGAAAACAAGCAAAAATAAAAAATCCTCATAAAAATGCTAAAATAAAATATACACACTGGTTTTAGCATAAAAATAAACTGCACCTGATATGAGATTTAAATCTATACAACTTTAATTAAAAAATAATATTAAACACATTTATGAATCTAAACTTTCGTCTTTTTAAAAAATAAAAAATAAAAATGCAATAGACTCAGTATTTCACACGCTTTTTAGTGCTCATTTCTAGTCACTGGTGATCCAACCATTGCTGTTTCCATGAGGGATTGAAGAGGAATAGAAGAAGAAGAAGAAGAAGAAGAAGAAGAAGCAGCAGAAAAAAGAAGACGAAGAAGACGACGATGACAACACGGTCATATGACCAACACACTGTATCACGTGACTAATATAAGGCGTCCGCTGCGCTGTGTTGGTGTTTAGCTTAGCACAAACATACTGTCCGGGAAGTCGGCCGCGGTGACTTCAGCTCACAAAAAAAATGTCAAGTTTACCTCACAGAATTTTTGTAAAAGTGTCTGCTTTAAGATATTAGTAATAAAAGTGAGAAGTGTGAGTGTCAGCAGGCCTGTGTTGACCGGCAGCGAGGGGGCTAGTCGGGCAGTGAGACTGTGCTCCACCTGCGGGATTCGTCGATGGCAGTGACCACAAATTCACGTCGTTTTAAAATGTAAAGAGTTATTTAAATAAACGAGGCTGTGAAGACTTGGCGGAAGTAACTGCCGTTCGTGAGGAAGGAAACCTGCCTTCATGGTGTTTGATCAGGGAGCAGCATCAGCCTGGGGAAGAGTGACAGGATGAACGGTGAGTTGCAAATCACAGACAGAGAGACAGAGAAAGTCAGTAAGAGGGAGGGAGAGAGACAGATAAGAGTGACAGAGAGCCAGTTGTGGAGAAAAGCTTGTTCCTCTCCTCAAGTAAAGTGTTTAATTGAAATGAACAGCCTGCACTTCCTCTGCTCTGGGCATTTACACCCATACTAACACTCACCCTGTTTCAGTCAACATTATCACCTCACACATCTGAGAATAATGTTCCTCTGAGGAACAGTTTCACCCTCAAACAGGAGCCTCCTTTTAATGTGACAGCAGAATATTGAGGAAATGCCTGTAATGGTTCTGCAGGGGATTTCAGAAAGTGTGTGTGTGTGTGTGTGTGTGTGTGTGTGTGTGTGTGTGTGTATGTGCAAAGTTTACTTTCACTTTATGTATTTTGTTGACAGTAAAATACCTGCAGTAATGATGAGCAGTATGCTACCAGTTTTACCTTGTTATACGAGGTATTTTAAAAACATGACCGGCTTGTCACACGCTATTTGTTGGTCTTAAGAGTTGTTTACAAGTTTTATTTTACTCAAGGCATATGAGGACATATGATTAGTCTTTCTGTCTGTCCGAGCGTGTATCTCAAAAAGTACTGATCCGATCGATTTCAAACCTGTACATGTGATGGGGGGTCACCGTGGTTCGGTTCTCCTCGAAGAACAGATTTCTCGGTCAAAGGTCACGAAAAATCAATATAATCCCCATAACTTCGTCAAAAATGGTCGTAGACACTTGCCGTTAAGTGCAAATCGTGGCTGAGAGAGTTCTACGTTGAATGGACTATAGTTTTCAAGCAAAATGACGTTATACAAAATATCATTTTTTTTTAACTTTGTCAATATTGTGAATATTTTCTTCGTTCTTTTTTTTTAAATGAAAGGTATGCGTGGTAGGGGCAGCAGTGGCCTGGTGGTAAGGTGCTGGATTGCTGATCCCAGGGTTGGGGGTTCAAGCCCCACTGTCAGCA
>JAQNCB010000022.1:27490400-27502996 GCA_030068295.1 Euristhmus nudiceps | reverse complement strand
CCAAAGAGAAGGTACATGGATGCACTGAGAGAGGACACGAAGTTAGTTGGTGTGAGACAAGAGGATGCGGAGGACAGATGGGATGGATGGAAACTGATGATTCACTGTGGCGACCCCTGAGGGGAGGAGCCGAAAGTAGCGGTAGTAGTAGTAGTAATAGTAGTAGTAGACGCCTATCTCTCCTCCAGCCAATCAACAACAGGGTGTGAAGGTGCTCTGCACAAGAACAAATGGCCCTTGTTGCTGATTGACTGGAATAGTGTTGTGTAGCTCACGTTGAGCCACTTTGTTTGTATCCCATCTCCAGAGTCAGGGGTGTGTATAATTAGTGTCGATTACAGTGAGGAGTTACTCATCGAATCTGACACATATCATATTCGGTAAGTTTACCTACCAACAGGTTCCTTTTTTCAGCTAAATCAAATGCAAGTTGTGCAAATTCATCTAGACCCAAGTAATGTTCATTTCTTTGATTTCTCCAGTAGGAACCATGTTATATGGTTAATGTAAATCCATCCTCCAAAGATTTTTCCATGATGAAAAGTAGATCCCCCTTTCACAGATTTCTACCCATGTTTTAGATGTATTTAATTAAAAAATATAAATTTGCTGTTTATTTGTGAGCCCTTATGAGTGAGTAAAAACTCAACAAATCTAATCCCCTAAAAATGCTACATGGTCCGAGGCAATAATTAATAAACTCACCCTAGACACCGATCTCACCCCTGACGGCCACACTTAATGAATCAATGGAGACCATTATTTGCCGGATCAGCTGAAAAAAAAAAAAAGAGAGAGTATTAATAATTTCATCCTTGAAATTCATTACACGCTGGCTCATATGTCCTGATCGCCGCTGCCCTGTTGAGGATAACCGGTTTGTACTGGCTGAGTGCTGGCTCAGAGGTAAGGATGAGTCTGTGACCATGTGTGGGGGACAGATGCATGTTATAGTGTTTACTTTGACTAATACGGACCCCTGGCGAGAACGAGGGAGGCTGTACTTTATTTAACAGAAGAGGTGTGTAGTAGAGAGGAGGTGAGGGAGCACGCCTGCAGGACCAGGTGGTCCACCGTCTGGAAGAGCGTGTCCCCGTCACCTGTTAACCAGCAGTGTTAATTAACATTTTAATTATCACCTGTGGGTTAAATGTGGATTTGGCAGCCTCAACCCTAGTGTTGTCAGTTATTGCTCGAGCCTATAAATAGGTCCGGTGTTCAGACTGAGACCTCAGGAGGAGCACCTGGTCTCCGCCGTCCAGCTCTTGCTGTCTGCGGTTATTTTTCATTTCCGTTGTCAGTCCTCCAACACCTACACAGGTGCTTACCCTATGGATATGCGCTAACCTTAGCTTTCTCAGCTCACTTGACAGCAGTCACAGTGACTTCAGCACTTGAATTCTGATACTCTGGTGCAGGAAAAGGACAGAAAGCAGGTGGAGAAAATAATCTAAAGTGACAAGGGCATAAGAAGGATTCTCGCCCGAATTACCCGGGAGACCTTGTCGCATAAATGATCAGTGATTTAACGCATAACTGATTTGCTTGATAGATCCTGAGCATCAAAATATAAATCCAGCATGAAGAACAAGATAAAAAAAAATAAAGTGCTGTTTGTCATTGCTTTAGTTCGACAGTTCTTTGTGCATCTCATGCCCTCCATCTCACTTTGAGGTTTATAGGATATCTTTAGGGAGGGAGTGGGGAAAGTCGAATGAGTGCAGCAGATGTTTGCCTCATATGCCTGCCGTTTAGCTGATGTCATTTGGATGAAGGAGGACTTTAGAGACCTACTGCATGCTGAGGACCTCTGATGATTCTCAGCAGGTGAGTAGGCAGATGCTCGGTGGAGATCCAGCTTCATGCTGCCTCTCTAATCAAAGAGCTGCTGCTCGCACGGCCTGCTCCTTGTGTTCTGCGATACGCTCCTTTACTGTGGGTTTGACGCCGGCAGTAAAGGACATTTATGATGCTCTTAACCACCTTTTTTGTTGATTTATGCTGGTGGGCCAGTTGAGTTTTGTATAAAGATTATTAAAGACATTGTTTCTTATTAAAGTGAAGTAGACAGGGTGAAAAGGTGATAATAAATTACAATTGTTCTATTATACTTTTTCGTTCATATATTTTCAGCACAAATAGTCTTGATCACGTTATTTAATTAATTTTATTGTTTACTTTTTTTCTGCTATGTGTTATTTTATGTACAGTAGTTTTTGGGTTGAAAGGCTAAAGATTTTAGAAATATAGCAAATATATGCTGCATTTCGTGCAAAAACAAAACAACTTACCTCCTTGAGAACATAGGCCTGTTACCCATGGAGAAACATGGTGGTGGCGGCATCAGGGCTTTTTCTCTTCAGCTGGGACTGGAGGTGTGAAAAAGATAGAGTAGGTAATGAGAAGGCTTGGATGCAGATTTAATTTGGCAAAAAAAAAACAACAACTGCAGATCTCTGCGATCATGTTGAAGATGAAGATAAACGAAACCTTTCTGTGCAGTAAGAACCTAAAGCACCAGTTCGACTGAGCAAAGAGGTGGCTGCAGGAAAATATTTTTGGAATGACCTAGTCAGAGTCAAAAATATTATAAATTCTGTAAAAATGTTGAATAAATTGAGGGCTGTGCACAGTTGTAAAAGGACTTTGGAATTTTATTGATGGATCTGAAGTATTTTTGAAGGATGAGTGGAAATCGGTGCCTAAATCAAGTACTGTGAAGTTGGTCAACTCTTCTGGAAAATGGCAGAGAGTAGTATTACAAGAAAGACGTGTTTTACAGGCAGTTTGTTAGGGGATTATTGCAGTTAGTTCATGAGCCGGCTGTGTCTGTTTGGTATGTCTGGTCTCTGAATGGAGCCGATTAAATTCCAGACCAGAGACTGAGCACTGACTTTTCATTTTAAAAACTCTTTGATGCTTTTGGAGTTTGTTGTTGTGCTGTAAATGCCACTGTGACACTGATGAGGTCAGGGTTAGGTTATAGTTGAACAGTTTGGTGTTTTCAATAGGTTCTATGTTGTATTTTATCATGAATGAAGGTTTAATTAAAAAGGCTTTCTTTTGATCATTGCTTTATAGTGAAAGCTTTTTGCGGTACATGTATCCGTCATCTCTTACGGTAGCAGATATCTTGTGAAGTGTTTATTTGCTTCATATAGTTATATAACTAGATTTAAAGCTTATGTTGTGAAAATTGCTTCGATAAAAGAGGTAATAATTAAATTTGATTGAAAGTCATGCCTGCTTATTTGGCTTTGCTCCAGTGCTTGATAGAGCAGAATGAAATCATGGATTAGGATTATTTGTATCAACATCATAGAAATTCTGTTTTACTGATTAGAAGGCTGAGTTCTTAAAATTAATCTTGATAGAGCTGCCTTTCATCTTCCACACGGCATAAATAAGGCATCATTCTAATTAAAAAAAAAAAAAAAGTACTCTGAACTTGGAGGACGCTAATGTTACAAAGGGCATGCAGTTGCTGGATGCTGGCGCTCATCTCAGCCGACTCTGGCCGAGGGCTGGGTACACCCTATACAGCTTACCAGGCCATTACAGGGCCAACATTCACAAAACCATTCATAGTCACACCTAGCGACGATGTGGAACAGCCAATTAGACTACTGAGCATGTTTTTCGACTGTGGGAGGAAACCGGAATGCCCGGAGGAAACCCACACAAGCACAGGGAGAACATGCAAACTGCACGCAGAAAGCTGAGCTGGGAATCAAACCCAGGACCTTCTTGCTGTGAGGCGGCCGTGCTATCCGCTGCGCCACTGTGCCCAGCTGCGATAGAGGGTATTGTTTTCACTTCTGCCAGTTTGTAGGGTTTGGTTTTGTTTTTTTAGTTTATTTTAATTGATTTGAGTTGTTCTTTTTTTTGTGGCTATGCAGATTTGTATCTCAAAAAACAGCTTGACATATCAATTTTCAGGGTACCAGCTTGGGAACTAAAGTTGAATCAAGTTTAAGAAAAGGTCATTATAGGTCAAGTTCAAGGTCAGAAAAATATGTGGCGATTGTTTATATTGGCTGGACACTGGATAGTGTGATTCCCGTATCAGGAACTTATAGTTTCCTCCTTAATTTGATCAACTCCCACCCACTACCAGTTTTTTTTTTTTTTCATTTATGTGGACTGAAAGGAGGAGAAAGAGTGAAGACTAAGCCACACTTCCCAAAGACACCTGAAGCTAGCTAATCAAATTCTTTTTGAAGTGCCGCTTATGCAACTTTCCAGTTTCTAATAGAATAAACTTCAAGGAAAGCATTATTTGTTTTTGTTCTGCATACTTGAGCTCACAGCTATTCACCTCAGTCTGATTGACAGTGGGTCCTTGGAGTAACTTCAGTACCAACAAATATTTTTTTGGCTACATATGAATGTATTTATTATGAATATTCATGTTTAATGCGAAATAAATAGTTGCGCTTTATTAACCTGAATATTTGCTTAGCTTCATTGTGAACATGTACAACTTGAGGGTAGTTAATCTGTATGCCACCCTTTATGATAGAACTGATTTTATTTTTCCCCCTAATATATTTTGACGAACTGAAATCTGAACCAAGAAAGACAGTAGAAATGGTAAGTAGTTGGCTTGAGTTTCTTTTCTTTTTTTTTCTTTTTTTCACCATAGCAATGATTTCATAATGTTTTTAGACAGGATGTAAAATATTTTATGTTGTTTTTGTGTTCATTAGATTAGCATGCAGCATAAATTTAGCCAGACCTAGAAGCTGTTGGAGCAGCTGTCTGCACCAGCTGAGCACTTCTCATAAATGCCTTAGACTGTGGCTGCTCTCACTATTAGTGAGGGGAAAAATGGATCTGGCATCATTAGCCCTCAAGGCTTTTAGATTGTGTTTCTTCTAGATTTTTTTGTAATTTGCAAATAAACTAAAAAAGAAAGCAAAAACTAAACTTTTTTTTGGCAAAGAGAGGTACCATAAAATGTTCAAAGGCAACATTTTACTGTAAAAAGACAACACAAGACTGAATGGGTGTCTCGGCAGTGTTTGTCTCTTTTCACAGACGTCATGGTTGATTGACATTCCGAACTTTTATGCTAATAGATATAAGTACTGGGAATGGATAAGTCTTAAGAGTGTGGAATTAGTTTCAATGTAGGTCTCAATATGTAAGGAGCAGTGCCTTAATGGCAGTATAATTGTCATCAACTTCCTGCTTGATTAAATTAGGAATGCATGCTGGAAATTATTTATATGCCTTTGCATGCATGTATGAGGAAGTGATGTACTTCGTTACCTGCAGCAGAATATCCTCTCCACCACCATGAAATGTTTTTGTACAGTGTCAGTAACCCTGATGAGAATAATTGCAAATCTTTCCGATGACAAAGGTGACAATGTAAATGTAATTAAAAAGTTTTATGTAACTAACTTTAGGTTTTAACAGCTCAAAATATTGTTCTGTGCATGCAAGCAAACACTTTGTAAAGCCTGGCAGGAGTTTATGTAGTGCAAAGGCAGCAGCAAACACACTGAAGATTTAGATTTTTAATAACAAGATTAAAACATTTTTTATGGGTTCTAATTAAGAGTTTTTTTTTTTAAATCTTAAGTCACAACTGCATTCAATCATAAATTAAAAGCAACAACAGACAATGTTTTATGTTGAAAAATTCTGTACAACCTGATCACTACTGTTGTCGGTATTATCAGCAATCTAAATGATGGTTGAAGTTGAATTAGAACAACCATTCTCAACTTCAGTGGTGCAAGAATATAGGCTTTAGTCAAAATTCTGTATAAACATGTTCAAATTTTCCTTTGGGTACAAAATTCACTATGTGCAATCTAAATTTGAAATCAGAGTGCTCCATTTCCAGTCAACCAATTGGGGAGCTCGATTCGGAATAGATATATCTGTGGCCAAGACTGGGAGGCTTATGATTATGTCTCACTAAGACCCAGCGAGGGTTCAAAATCGGTGAAGAAAAAGGCGTACAACTCTACAGTGATACACAGTTTGAACTTCACACTACCTACTCTGGTGAATTTTGTTGCCATGATTTGCTCAAAAAGGGTAAGAACTGGGCTGGCTTTCGACCCACAGTTCTTCCTAAAGTGAGCTAAAAAGGTTGATGTCATGAAACTGATTGACAACATTGGAGTCAACAAAAAAAGTGGATTTTTATCAGAGGTATTAATGAAAACTTTGAGATAATGGAGGAGTTTTTGGCTATGGAATCCCTAAACGTAAAAACGCAGGGAGAGGATTTATATAACAGCGTGTCAGCGGTCATAAAGAGGCACAAGTTACCTTGGAGTACCCTCGCCAATGTTACCATAGATGGATCACCAAATCCGACGGGGAAAAAATGTCGGGCTGCTCAAAAGAATCCAGGACAGGGTGAAAGAGGACAACCCTGAGCAGGAGGTAATTTTCCTACACTGCATAATTCAGCAGGAAGCACTGTGTAAATCCATGTTGCAGCTTGACCATGTTGTGAAACCAGCTGTGACACTCGTTAACTTTAATGATGATGAAGTTCCCTCACTCGAATAGTTTATTCATTTTCTTGACGAAACAGATGCTGATCACAGGGACTTGCTTTACCATTCTGATGTCCTCTGGTTAAGTTTGGGGGAAAGTATGTCAACGAGTGTTGGAGCTCAAACAGGGGATTATTTCATTTTTGGAGCTACTTGAGAACACTGACAATTTTCCTGAGCTGAATGACACAGATTGGCTCTGTGATTTAGTTTTTACTGTGGAAATGCTGACACACATGAACAAGCTGAATGAGAAGCTACAACGGAAAAACCAGTTTGTGCATGAAATGCAAGCAGACGTCAGAGCCTAAAAACTGGGCAAGAAAATGTCAGACAAGTCATTTGCTCATTTCTCCACACTAGCCATGTTATAAGAGGCCCCAGAACATGTGAAAATATATTTGGAATGTTTGGGAAAAATTGACAGGGCAACTTAGCTGGTGTCATGTCCCTTCGCACTATACCCTGAAACAGAGCCACAGGAGTTGCAGTTGTTCCTTAAGCATTAATGATATTAATCATTTCCAAACATCCAGAAGATGGCACAGAGGATGCTGGTGTTGTTTGGCTCTACATGTGTATGTGTGAACAGGCTTTTAGTGTAATGGACACCGAACAAAGCGCCCCACAGATCCCGGTTTAGTGATGAACACCTGAAATCTGTTCTGAGAATCGCCACAACAGAATTGCCACCAGACTTCGAAGCACTGGCAAAAATGTGTGATCAACAACACTGTTCCCACGAATATATTTTAATACTTTAATGCTTTTTTTATGTTTATATTTGATATGTACTGTTAAAAAAAAAAGCCTTTTTTTTATCTTGTGCTGACCTGGCCCGTCTGTCAAATTTTAAAATTCAGTGTGGCCCCCGAGCCAAAAAGTTTGCCCACCCCCAGTCTAGACCCGTGTGGTCTATTTTTTCTTATTTTTCATTAAGAAAGATGATATCAGCTATTTCTCAGTACCATATACTTCCCTACCAGATAGAGCTTAGCTTAGATACTGCACACTTTTCTGATGTACATATGCAGTAATAAAAGATGGAGTTGCTCCTTTTGTGTTTGGTGTGTTTGTACACCTTATATAACTGTTTATATATCGAGTTTGGGAGAAGAGTCATGTTTTTGTCATAATTTGTAAAAAAAAAAAAAAAAAAAAGTCACCTAGAACCTCAAAATTAGGAAAATGGACCGCAGTGAACAGCTGGATGTTCTGTCCCATAACTTGCAGCACTGTCTTCATTGGCAGTGGACTGGAGTCAGATATGAGTGAATAACCTGATGTTCTACTGAGAACTACCTGCTGTACTGGACAGGGGCTGCTGCTAGTTTCAGTGCTCCAGTTACCATGACCACCATGCCTTTCTGTTCCACCTATGACAAAATGTTTCTGCTATTAATATGGAAGAACATGGAGAGAAGTTTGACATCAAGTGATTAGACTTTGAAGCAATTACGACATGCGGTCAGTCTATCGCCTGGTTTGCTTTTTACGTCAGCATTTTATGATTAGTCTGTGCTGTTAACAGTGAGCATGTCAGGCCGATCTCCTCGCAACACAATTTCTTTTCATGTGGACGGGAAATGAGCTGATCGGCAGTTATAGTTTATTGTGTCGGAGATGGGCTGCAGGCTGCCTACGGGAAAGAGCGAAATTCTCTGTGAAATTGCTCAGAAAGACACTTTTCACACGGTCGCTTTGAAATGACCTTGGAGTCAGCCTGAAACTGCTTTTTTTTTTTTTTTTTTTTTTTCTTCCCCAACAATAAGGTTGTAGGAAATGACCTTGCAAAGTGGGGTCAGAAATTCAGGAAATGGCAAAATGCTTTTTTAGCACCAAAGTCTATATCAGTTTTTCTTTCATATATATTTAGAGCTGAGAGCCTGTCACTGGTTACATTTTCTGCAGTGCAGCTGGATATTGCAAGCATCGCCCAGTTCTCAGCGGGCGTTCATGCTGCAGCTCAAGTGTTGTGTACTGTAAGATGTGAAACTTGTAGCATTTGAGATAAGAAAGCAGAAATCAGTAGGTTATTAATGTTTCATTCAAAGGGTGTAGATACTTTTATTTTTTTTATTATTTTTTTTTTTTTAAACAATAAGTAATCATCATACTGGACTCAAACATGGATGTTTATTCATTCATATGTTATTTCTACTGCTGTTTTTTGTAATATTTATGGTGCCCCTCTCTTTTCTCTTAAAATGTACAGTGTTTCAACATACATAAGGCCAAAAATAAAAAAAAAACATTTGTTTCTGGTAACATTGCTGAATAATTTTGGGTCGGTAGCTCGGTAAAAGTTTTCTTTTCTTTTTTTTCCCCTTTTTTTTTCTAAACGAAACCCCCCCCCCGCCCCCCCGCCCCCCCCACTCTCTCAGCAACGCTCAAGTGAACTTTCCCACTTGAAACTCTTAGAGACAGTGCACCTATTGACACTGAATAACAGAACGAAAAAAAAAACTTGAGCCGGCGGAAAAAAAGGGAGATGGTCGGGTGACCGGAAACACAGGGTTTTTTTTTTTTTGACCTAATATACAGGTTGTGGTGGCTTGGGCATCTGGTTAGAATGCCTCCCCAGTGCCTCCCTGGTGTGTTGTTTTTGGGCATATCGGGGTCGATTGAGGATATGCTGGAGGGTCGTCCATATGCTGGGGAAAGGGACGTCTGGACCTCATTCTTTTGGCTGCTGCCCCCATGACCCGCCCACAGATCAAGCAGATTATTTTTTTTTTATATATATATATATATATATATATATATATATATTAAAGTGGCGTGTGTGTCTGTGTATGCATAACAAACACCTTTTGAATTCCTTTCTCCTGATTGTTCTTTGTTTATTTTTGAGAATGACTTTTGCGGGTAGTTTTTGCCCGGGTCGTGTGTGTGTGTGTGTGTGTGTGTGTGTGTTTGTTTAGCTGAGCTACAGTCAGGTTGTGATTAAACACCTGGTGCTGATGGATCAGGCACAAACAGAATATTTTTGGTAGGGTTTTTTTCCTGATTAAAATGCGTAGATGGGGTCTTGCCGGTGCTTTTTACTTGCAGCTTGCTCTAGACGCTGCACAGGCGCCACTTGTCATAGCTCATCTATGAAGTAGAGAAATATTAATGGAGGTCGTAGGTGGTTTGCTGATGGCCTCTCTCGGGACTCATTGTCAAAACACTCTCGTGAAATATGCTCAATTACCCTATTGATGGATGCCGATGGTGGGGTAAAAGCTCCTATTCTACCAAGTGTCAGGCTGCTCACTCTGATAATAGAGCCACGATAGCATCAGCTAACACAGAGTCCTGCTGCCAGCCAAGTCATGGCCTTGCCTCACTTTGCTTCCCAGATCCCAGAATAGGAACAGTCTAAATTACACTTTCTAATAGAATGCAGAGACCGTGATTCTTTTCCTTCCCATCCTCCATCCGCTCCCTTTCAGTTTTTACACCAGGGACGGGGTGCATGTCATCCGATATGAAATGAAAGGCCTTTTCTTATTGACGTAAGAAGGGGAATGAAGTAGTGGAGGAATTTAGCAGGAAGACAGGGAGGGTTGGTGTGCTGGCGAGCATGGCATGCACGCGTGACTACTTCCTCTTGTTTTTCGCCAAGCACCAGATGGGGACATCAATACTTAATGTGTGTCTGCCACTTCATGCTTCTAAATACGCATCCAGTCTTGAATTGAGATCGGTCTCATGGAAATGCATACACTACAGGAACTCATAAATAGGCTGATCAAATAAAAGATTTGCACTAGGTTTGTACTTTGACATTAATATGGGACTGATCTGATGTTTTTGAACGACTTGGCTGATGAAACACTGTGATTTGACCTACAGGTAGATAATATTTTAATTACGAATACAGAGTTTATCGGGTGGCACTGTGGTGGAGTGGTTAGCACGTCCGCCTCACAGCAAGAAGGCCTGGGTTTGAGTCCCAGCCTGGGCGTTTCTGCGTGGAGTTTGTATGTTCTCCCCATGCTTGCGTGGGTTTCCTCTGGGTGCTCCGGTTTCCTCCAATAGTCCAAAAACATGGACATTAAGCAAATTGGCTGGTCTAATTCACCCCGAAGTGCGAGTGTGAATGGTTGAGTGTCGGCCCTGCGATGGCCTGGCGAGCTGTTCAGGGTGTACCTCGCCCAGAGTCGGCTGAGATGGGCGCCGACCTCACCACGACCCTAATTAGGATTAAGCAGTTTAGAAAATGAATAAATACAGTTTATCATCATAGGCAGGCTACTTGAAAGGCAGGTAGTACATCCAAGAATGCCAGGTCAACAGTATATCGTAACACAGGGGTGCTCAATCCTGCTCCTGGAGAGCTACCTTCCTGAACCACGCCCATCTGACCATCCATGTCCAAATGCAGACTTAATTTCAAAGTCTGAAGCCTTGATTAGATGACTGGATGGTCAGGTGGGCGTGATTAGGGTTGGAGCGAACATATTCAGGAAGGTAGCTCTCCAGGAGCAGAATTGAGCACCCCTGTTGTAACACATGTGGTCTCCTTCAATTTTTAACACATTTGCTTCTTTTGTATTTTTCACCATAGACAGAAATGTAATAGAATCTTCGCCCGGATGGTCCCTTTACTAGTGTTTAAATACTTTGCATTTGTTTCAGTAAAAAAAAAAAAAGAAATTCGAGCATTGTTGCTTTATTTCTCTGATGACTAGTCAAGCCGTCCCCATGCTGTGAGCCCCAGGCTGTGAGGGGTTGCTGTGAATTCACTGATTTCTCCAATCAGTGTTGAAATAATTGATTTGACCCACTTTAACATGGGTTGTTAGTCGTCTGGAGAGTTTATCCGCCGTCATGCATTTAATTATAACAAGGGAAGCAAATTAATCGTCAGTGTGCGTGAGTGTGCTGGTGTCTTTTTACCTGGTGAGTGACAGTTCCCTTTACTGCTGTCAAGGCTATTAACACTATAACAAAAAAGCAATTAGACCGACTTTTGGACATGGCAGTCAATTACACTGCCTGCAATGGTGTAGCTCAGTGTCTGATAAAGAAGGTTCCTGCTGATAACAACCGGTATTTCTCGTCACCATCACTTTAGAGGGAAGGGGCTCACTGTGTTTATTGCGAGACTCAGCACGGAGGTGATGCGTCTGTACACAAACACACTCTGCTGACAATCTCCAAGGACTGCTTTAACTTTGACTGAAAGGTTTGGGTTATAAAGTGCCAGCGGAGATCTGCCTCTATGGCTGCTGCTTCTGTGGTCGCTGTGCTATCAGTCAAAACAAGGACGACAACAGTGCGGCAAACGGTCCTGTGCTAATATCATCTCTAATGTTCATTACTGCGAGACTAGTGCGCTTGTTTCAGGGAGACGGGTCAAAGCTGCTTTAATAACTGCTTTCATCATAAATTTCATGCAAAATTATTCCTCTCTTAATGCTCTCGATCGTGCTCTCGCTTACACTCGGAGTTGTTTCAGGGATTTAGTAAACAGCCGATTCCAAAGAGAGAGATAGAGGTGAAATGAGATGAAATGATGATTTAACTTCCTTCACGATGGTTGTTTTAACATTTTACACTTTCTCTGTCCATATTTATAATTTGCCAGAAGACTGTGTGTGTGTGTGTGTGTGTGTGTGTGTGTGTGTGTGTGTGTGTGTGTGTGTGTGTTCATTAATGATCATGGCATCACACTGGGCAAATAATGCCGAACATGTTTTAAAAGTCTCCACGAAGCATATAAAATTGGAGCCTTTTATTTTGGCAGTAACGAGCCAACCGTACATATTTAGGTTTATAATAACTTGACAGTGAAAGTTGTGATGCTTTGTGGAAGCATTTCGGAGTAATGTATTTGAATAATTATTTTTCGAGCAGTCTGTAATGAACATTTTGCTTTGCATCCTCGGGCGCTACGTTAAATGTGAAATGCACTATAATTGTAACTTCAGTAAGTGATGGAAGTAAAATATCACCTATAATATATGCAGTGCGTCATGTACCTTTTTAATCATATTGTATTATGCTGTATATTGTCGTGTGTGTGTGTGTGTGTGTGTGTGTGTGTGTGTGTGTGTGTGTGTGTGTATCAGCCCAAACACC
>JAQNCB010000022.1:27171973-27182344 GCA_030068295.1 Euristhmus nudiceps | reverse complement strand
TATATATATAAAACTTGACACATAATAACATAATATTAAATAAGTTGAACAAGAATATATTTGGACAAAATGTGAACTAAAACCCTGAAACCCTTTCCTGTTGACTTTTAGCCTGGATTTACGCACTCGGCAGAGTTTGTGCTTCTTGGCTATTTATTGAAGGGACTCCTGAGGGACTGTGACCTACTTCCTGTTAAAGACATGAACATAGTGACACAGTTCAGGATGTTGTCCTGATTCTGAAGTTTTAAATGTCACTCTTTTTTTTTTTTTTTTTTTACACTAAAATGTGAGCAAAAAGTGTGTTCAGGTGAAGAGCAGCATGAAGTTATTACATATGTGTGCGATAGACGCTCTCGCATTATTCATCCATTCATTCATTTTCTGAACTGCTTAAGCCCAGTTAGGGTCATGGTACCCCATCACAGCCGGCTGTGCGAAGGCAGAGTACACCCTGGACAGCTTCCCAGGCCATAGCAGGGCAGAAACACACTGATGGCAACCCAATGGCCTATTTTTTTTTACAAACGAAAACAATGGTTCTTTTATATGCCTCTCACCACAGACAGTGAGAGCCATGGCCGGCCTCTGATAACCGAGTTACCTGCACAGGGGGGACAGCAGTGACAACCTGGTGATAGTGGGGCTCGAACCCCCAACCTTGGGATCAGTAATCTAGCACCCTACCCCTGGGACACTACTGAACCCTCTCACATTATAAGGTGATTATTTGTAAGGATTTGAACCAATAATTAATTGTGAATAAACTGTGTTTTGGTTTGGTGACCTGAGCTTTACAGGTACTGTAATTTGTGTGCGTTGTGTCTTTATTGACGGTGAAAAAACTTGCACACTTGCAATGCAAAGTTTTTTGTGTGTGTGCTGCTGTGGTGTAATGGGGACTATACATGTAAATCCACGGTTTGAGAGAATGTGAAATATGTGAAAATGATTGGCTGATTTCAATGTTTGGCTAAGAACACTGAAAAATGGCCGATTCTGATATCTGGCGGGTTTCTTGGTGCATCTTTACACACAGTGTTTATTTTAGCAATAAAATTTGAAGCAAGGAGTCCATAGTTGAAGACAAATCAATGAAAGTGAGTTTCTCGGGCTGCCAAAACTCTTCCCTGTGCTCATGAACTACCTTTTTCGATAGTGTACCAAAGTATTGGACTCCGTGTCCATCCACAGAGTGTAAGTGGCTCAGATTCCTGACACCAGTTCACCCGGGGCAACTTTCACGAGGTCAGCTTTCAGGGTTTATTTCTCCAAGATAAGGACTTGTGTTTTTTTTTTTTTTTTTTTTATACAAACTTTTATTTTTGCTGTCTAATGACATCATGACAATCAGCTTTAGAACTTTGAATTTCCGAATCTCGATATCTCTGAGAATATTAGCGGTAATCAGCTGAAATATGGAGCAGAAGTTCATTGGGGTTCATGAATCTCAAAGTGTAGAACACTTAAAAAAAGAAAATGTACATTTTTGGGTAGATTTTCCCAGACGGCAAACACAACCATTATTCACATTCCTCAGAGAATGCCATGTGGCAGAGCGGAAGACTGAACACCAGGGATAAAAAAACAACAGTAAGAGTAAACCTAATTTTTGGTGTAGTTGCAGTGAACCCAAACCAGGGGTGGAATTTAGCAAAAAATGAACTACTGGCCAACAGAACGAGTGAAATTATGAATCTACTCATCCTCATTCATATTTACTGGTTAGCATCACTGTATGTTTTTATGTTGTTTACCCAGTGGGTTTATCAGGTCACCATCAGGATGACTGCTGGCTAACTCTACTCGTCCTACAGACTTTTTACTTGCCACAGGAGCACTAGTGTTAACTTACACCATTGTATATGAGGGATAAGACTATCTGTAAATGATAAGTAGAGTCCTCACCTGCAGCATGTGTGGATAGAATCACTAATTTATAATCTTTATATCTTCTACATTAGCGGATTAGCGGTCCCCAATCTTTTTTGCTCGTCGGACCGGTTTCATGTAAAGCAACACTTTCACGGATCAGTATACAAACAACTCAAAACAAAGTGCATAAAATTACAACTCACCATCCCACTGAATTATTGGGAAGCTCTCCAGACATTTGATTTTTACGAATTTTTGCGAGTTTGAGTTTATTTTTTGATGTACTGTATCAGGTGACTGAGCCGAGCGTTTTTTAAAAAAAAATTTTTCAAAATAAAAGACATCTCAGGCTTGGATAATTAATAAAATATTCAACCTTTGTGAGGGCCCGGTACCAAATGACTCATGGACCAGTCCCAGTCCGTGGCCCGGTGGTTGTGGACCTCTGTTCTAGATCTTTAAATCTTGCAGTATATTACACATTCTGGCCACTCCTAACCCACAGTGGTTAAAAGCAGCAGTGGAAAAGTGAGTTAGTTTACCCAAATCTGAATAACGTGAACGTGCATGTTGTTTTAAGCATAAACGTCTCGCTACGATTTGCGCACAAGTCCTATCTAAACCATTTAGCTTGTGCCGGGCCTCTTTGTTACTTTGTCTTTGATGAACATATGGTAGTTGTTGCTTGTGTTTCTTTCAGAACAGCGAAAAAAAAAAAAAAGAAAGGTTTGCCATCTGGACCTGGTCTGTTCAGATTATTCAGAGTAATTTTGATATTACCAGAGTGATTAGTCATGCCTCATATTTGCCTGTCTTCTGCGCAGGACCGTGGTCATCCTGGCACCGAGCCCACCCGAGGCTGTTTTTCCAGTCCAGATTTGACAAAATGACTTTATCAGTATTTGCTCTGCTTTTAGAGCTTTTTATACTCACGAGCTAATCTTATGCAGTTAAGTTTGTTCGGTGTCGTCAAAGAAATGAGAAGTGAGAACAAGAACACTGAACTGTGTTGAGACTTTAACGTAAGCATGTTCTGATTTATTTCTAATCTTTATTACTACGAGGAACAAGAATAGCACAGTTCAGATTTTCATGGCTAGGGACAGGTTTCAGTGTGGGGTGAAATGTAGTGGACCAAGTTGGGCCACTATTGCTGGAGGTTTGTGGGTACAGTTGGGCAACGTGCCATAGTTTGCATTTGATGAAATGTTTGCATCATATTGCTTTCCATGTTTAATACTTTACGTGCCACGAAATCGCGGTGTAGTTTCCGAAATTATAGAGATAAGCTGGTTCCCAGTCCACTCGCAAGCTTTCACTGCTTGACTGCCGGTTCTGAATCGGAAACACAGATCGATGCCTGTGCTGTGTGAATATGGAAACTTGATGACTTTGGACCAAAAGAACGAGTTACTAAGTCGAGAGCATCGCATCCTCAATGTGACCGGTTTTCACAACTTGTGAAAAACTGAGTTTATCGTGCCGACCCCAGTTCACCATTTGTAATCATGGGAAACACTGCAAGTTGAATGTTTTTAACAGCTTGAAAAATGGGAATCACGATTTCACAAGTTGCATATGAATGCGGAATAACATTTGGAAGCGAGTATGGCAGATGCGGCTCGAACACACAAGATTTAATTGAAATGGTATATACACACATGCGTGTGTGTACACAGTTGAACCTCGGTTCAAAGTACTAAAAGGCGGGACGGGGTGTCCGATAGAGTGAATAATCGGTTAGTGTGAATACTAACATTACAGACTGAATACAAGTAAAATCACCTCAAAGTTCTGTAAAATCACAGTAGTACTGAAGATTTAACACCCAAATAATAAACTTATATTGTACCTGTACAGTAAATACCTGTAATACATAATACATTAACTCATTTAACTGATGCCTGAAAGGCTTGACAGCGGTACCCGCTAGTTGCTCTCATTCTCATATCGGCGGCGGATATTATCTCCACACCGCATATTTTTCATGGTACTTATAAATTACTTTTAATAAAACCAACATCAAACTGCACAGCAAACAATTGTAACCTTTCTTTTGATTTTCTAATGTCACTTAACGTTTGTTTTTTAACTCCAAATTCTTCACAAACGCGGCACAACTCGGCCTTGTAAACACTGACGCGCTCATGACACCTACTGGACAAAATCCGAGCTATCTTAAAAAAATAAAAAATCTGAACTCGTGGACTGAGGGGGTTGCCAGTTCCATCCGAAATCTGTAACATCGGGGTACGTTCGACCGAGGTTCAACTGTATATGTATATATTATATTAGAGCAGGGAGGTTTGAGAGAGTTCACACCAAAGCATTATTTAAAAATAGAAATTTTTTGAGCTGGAATCAAACATTCCCTACTGCCATCATTACCAGGAAACCTGTGCTTCCATGTCAATCACCTGGCATCTGTTTAAAGCCCACTCTAGTTCTTCAGTACATACAAGGCAGTGTGTGTGACATTACTTTATAACCATAGATTTCTCATCTCCTCCAAGAGCATCCAGAAGTTTCTCCAAATGCTTTTCGTTCTTTTTTCGTTGTTCTCCAGTATGGTGAAAGTGTAGCATGCTTTCAATTAGAGATTTCATCTTTATAATCCGTAATGGTGTCCTGGGTTCGATTCTGAGTTCGGGTTCCCGGTTTTTGGATTTGATGTGCATGTTTTCCACGTGTTATCCCATTCAGGGTGTATCCCTGTGTTCCTGGGATAGATCCCAGATGCACTGCTCCCCCTATTCTACCGAGGCAGGTTTGAAGCCTAATCACAAACTAGTCTTTCAGATTGTCGTCTCTTAAAAAAAAAAATAAAAAACTGGTTCATAAATTAAACAGATTTAAGAGCAACACCAACAGTTTGCTGGTCTAGAACCAACAACTGTTTATGTCAGGTGGTTGGTGGCAAAAACATCACGTCCAACAAAAGCGATTCGGCCAAAAAAAAAAAAAAAAAAAACCTGTGTTTCCGGTAACATTGCAGAATAAGTTTGGGTAGGTAGGTCGGTAAAAGTCCCCGCCCCCTTCTTCTCTCTGAGCACCGCTGAAGTGCAACCCACGAACTTTCCCACTTGAGATTCTTCGAGATACCTATTGACACTGAATAACAGTCTGTTATTAAATAACCACTGGGTTACAAAAACACATGAAAAAAACTTGAAGTCAGTCGGGTGACCGGAAACTTTTTTTTTGTGGGCGGGGCTGGCTTAAAATCAAAAAGCGATTGTAGTATCTAGTTTGTCTACCCCAGGACCCCAGGAGTCTGCCATTTGTTGTGTTTGGTGTAGGCATCACTGGTATGGTGGGGGGACGTATACAGATGTCAAAAGTGATGTAATGATGTGGATCTGCGGTGGCCCATGGAAAATTAAACTGGTCTTCGAATATCTGCAAGAGAAACCAACTTAAAACTAGGACTAGTACCTAGTTTGTGTTGGTGAGATTAGGGTAAAGTACGTAGTGAATATGAAGAAGCCACATGTCTCTGGCTTGATCAGTGATATTACTTTAGCAGCCGTGAACGAGCTTACAGCAAGTCGGTGCTGAATCACTTCAGAATAAAACATGACGTGTAATGGTTCCACTCATCAGCAAAACCACACCGCCTGAGTGACAATCAACACGCCTCAAAAATCTGATTTATTCAAGTGCAGTAGTGTGCTGCAGATTGCAAACATGACATGAAAAGACGTGTTGCCCATTAACTTTGAGGGATTTGGAAACTAATGAGAAGATAAACCCAAAAATTCCTGAAGACACTGCTGGCGAACAGGTTATGCACCGCTGATCTTGGGGTACTCGGTCGGCCGTAATAACAAAGTCTTATAGCGATGAGTTGGAAGAACAGAACACTGATTTTGCAGCACTGGTGCATGGGGTATAAGAAAAGTGGTGCCGTGTGTACAATAATGCCAGGGTTCTGGCTATGCCCTGCTATGTTCTGGGCGCATTCTTCAGGTTGTTATGAATGATGGATTCCAGGCCGCTTGTATGAGCCGTCTGGAGCTCTGAGCAGATCACTTCACGGTTTTCACCGTAGCAGCATAACGACTATTATGCTGAACGAGAAACAGCAACAGCAGATTCTCCTGAAGCACCAAAAAAAAAAAAAAAGCCCAGTGATTCCAGACCTCTGCAGGTCTGAGGGGAAAATAAGCAGAATGTTGGAGTAAACCGATGACAGCTGACAGATGATGGAGACGTGCCGTCACTAATGATTTCGGGGGACGTAAAGCGAAGCCGGCTGGTTTGAAGCTCAGACCTGAAACAAATACAGAGTGTTCCATCAGTGTTCCTTGAGAAGACACGCCCACCAAGCACAGGCTTGTGTTCACAGGTGGGTGAGGATGCCGACGAAGCAGCCAGTGACGTCGAAAAGGCTTCGTTGCCAAATTTGGACCTGAAAAGCTCCGACGTCACCTTGAAATGTGGCGGAACTGCTTTGTATAGCAAGTTTGCATGTTTTTTGGCCAACTCCGGATAAATCAGCACTTTTAAATCGAAGATGGTGACGCTGTCATTGTCACCGTGGCACAGTCTCTTTGCAGACAGATGGCTCCTGCTGGCTCAGAAGAAAGCACAGGCTGTACCCGCCGCTTGCGCTGATCCCAGGCATTAACATTTCAACTTACTCACGCTGGTGCCGCAACATAGTGTGGAGGAAAAAAACATACAGAAAAGTTCCATATGCTCACAGACCACAGAGGGGAAAATGCAATCGCTGCACAAGGATGATGGTTTAGGAGGATCTGAAACTCGAGCTTTTCACAGCCGACCCCAGATCTCGTTCAGATGATGGTCAGGTTTTGTGCAGAAGAAACGCAAGATGTTTTTCCCCCAAGCCGAGACGCTTGCCGCAGTCTTACTTCTCTGCTTGTGCAATCTTTATTTTTTTTCTGCAGCGACAGTCTGCATGTTTTGAAGCGGACTCTTCCACAAGCGGCCATTCAGCTGGAGTTCATCAGTAAAAATGCGATCTAGTCAGTAATAGCAGTCTTGTAGGTTACAGTGTAAACACTGTCTGATTTTTAGTTGTGTATGTGAAGCTTTAAGTGACGCGCATCAGGTTGCATCATTTATACATGAAACATGAGAAGAACGGGATGTTTCAGTCAAGAGAATTTATTTTAGTGTCTAAAAAAGGCGAAGGGTGGAGCTGGGTCAGATTCTTCCTCCATTCTTGGTTTATTCTTGATTCCCCTTTTAGTTGTTTCATCTCATTTAAAAAAAAAAAAAAAAAAAAAAATCAAGCTAATCTGGAAGATTGTCATTTTTAAAAGACGTCCCTTACACCAAAGTTTATTAATAGTACTTGGGCCAAAAAAAAAAAAACCTTTGTTTCCAGTCACCTGACCGACTCACTTTTTTTTCCTGCCGACTCTAAAGTTTTTTTCATGTGTTTTTGTAACCCAGTGCTTATGTAATAACAGACTGTTATTCAGTTTCAATAGGTACACTGTCTCTTTTAAGAATCTCAAGCGGGAAAGTTCACTTGAGCAGTGCTGAGAGAGAAGAAGGGGTGGGCGGAGCACTCTTCATCTCCGCGTCTGTGAGGGGCTTTGGGGGGGGGGGGGGGACAAACCAAACAAAACTTTTACTGACCCAAAATTATTCTGCAATGTTACCGGAAACAAAGGTTATTATTTATTTATTTATTTTGGCCTTATTTTATTACAAGCAGTACTTCTGTTATTACATATGCACTACAGTCTAAGCGTTTATTACTGTTTATTACAAATGTTCTACAAAACTATATTCTGTTTGTGTATCTCGTAATCAGAATACTTTACTATATTTATTAAATACTTAACCTTCTAATATCATTCAGCATTCCTCCTCAAGCATGTCACATGACTGTCCAAAGTGTCAGGTATTGCATCACAAAATGTGATACAAAGCAAGCCCTTTTGCGGTCGATTCTCACCTTTTTGTATTGATATTTCTGCCGACATTTACATTCCTGCTGTTTGACTTTTGTCGATTCGTCAACACGAATTCTAATTTATAATCTTTAAGGCGGGTAAGGCCAAAAAAAAAATTCCATATCATGTAGCATTAACTCAAACGGATGTCATACAAACATTGTGTTGAATGTTACAATTAAACACAGCACAAACATATAGAACTGCATCTGAGTGTAAAATAAATAATAGGGAAAAAAATTAAATCTCCAACAGCTTCGTGTTTAATCACCGACAGCACAGACTGGGTTACGGTCACCACATAACTCAGACTGTGACGATAACTTGTTAATGATAAACATCAGTATTGGTCTATCTGTGCTTTCTGGAGGCAACGAGTATGTCCGAGTATGTTAAACGTGTTCGAACCATTTTAAATGTAACACCAGAACCTGGATGGGGTGGGGTTTTTTTTTTTTTTTTTTTTTTTTTTTTTTTTTTTTTTTTTTTAAATGCTTTTTATTCTGAACTCCCTGAAAATGAGTTGTTAGAAAGTTGCGATTCAAATCTCAGCAAAAAACTTGTGAACATTTCGGACCCTGCTAGATATTCACACTGTACCAATGATGCTGAGCCTGTACAGGCCATGAGATACTTTGCAAGTCAATTTATAAGCAAATTCTGGCCGAACAGTGGAACAGAGGTTAACCCTCTTACCTTGCAGTATGAAAGTCCTGTGTTTCGGCTCTGTGGTCAGCGAGGGCGTTTATGGGTGGTTTGCATGTTCTCCTCCTGCTTGTTTGGGTTTCCTCCAGGAGCAACACTCACAGCCTGTCGTCTCACAGTCCAGCGACGTGCACATCAGGTGTGTATTGTGTGTTACAGGAATGCCATTGAAAACAACGACATATCTTGGTTTTATTGTTCGGCCCTGCTACCTACTAGATATCAACAAAAGCTTATACGTACTAATCGTGACCTGCAAGTATTTCAGTGAGAAACAGGACAAGACGGTGTAGTCAGTAACCACAGAGACCGAGGAAAGGGAATTAATTCTACCATGTATGACTCCACTCTCTTTCCGCCCACCTTGGTTTCAGGTCAGAAACCTTTGCTGTGTGCCGTTGATGAAGGCCTTAACCAACTCCAGTTATGCTCTTGTGATGTTGATGAGATCAGTGACCACAATGATTTAGTAAATGTGTGGTTTTAAGAGGGTTTCTAGTGACTGATTTGCTTGCAAACCCAGCTGGCATTCTGGTTTATTTACCATTCCGGAACATCTGGATTTCACTAAGCGCTGGGCATAACTTCTCCTGGAATGATGGCGACTCGTTCTGGAATGGTGTATTCTGAAAAACTCTGGTATTCATTGAAGAGGAAAGAAATTTCAGTTTGAAGGAGGATGACAAAATTGTGTTTTGTCATTGTGTTCAGTGGTTTTTGTGGTTTGTTTGGGTTTTTTTTGTAACAAACTGCAAAGTAGAAGGACATCTCTCTTCTTCATTGGTGCTGAAGATCCAGATGCACATTCTGATTGGTGGAAGACTGTACCTTTCAGCATACCTGTATCATGTTAAACTGTTTGTAACTCGATAACACAATTTTCACTAATCCAGAAAAAAAAACACTCAGGGTAAATGAGTACATATGGTATGGTACTTGCGCAATATCCTCTGGATGCTTTCTTCAGCTTGCTGCATCACCAGCGTAATTCATAAATTTTAAATAAATGGTAAGCGCAGTGAAATATAATCAAGTCATGAACAGAATACATCACGGTAATGATCATTAGTTCTAAAATGCTAAAATAAATGAAGCAAGGCAAAGCCAACAGAGAACCCCAGACATTTTGTCCCTGCTGCGTCTAAGATACACTAGTTTATTGGACGCTTGCCGTCTTTGTTTCCTTTTTTTTTTTTTTTTTTTTTTTTTTTTTTTTATACACTGTTAACTTTATTGATGGCAGTGTTTGGAAATATTGAAATCATGTGTTTTAAATACTGTATATTTCAGGGCAAGTTTTATTTATTTATTTTTTCTTCCTTTATACTTTGTGACATCACTGTATATGTAATTCTAAACAAACTAAACATGACCACTGATATTGCTGACCTGCTCACTGGTAAGGCCAAAAAAAAAAAAAACTTTGTTTCCGGCCACCCGACCAACTCAATTTTTTTCCCACAGACTCAAGGTTTTTTTTCATGTTTTTGTAACCCAATAGTTATTTAATAACAGACTGTTATTCACTGTCAATAGGTACAATGTCTCTAAGAATCTCAAGCGGGAAAGTTCACTTCAGTGCTGAGAGAGAAGAAGGGAGTGGGAGGGGGGGTGCGCGCACTCTTCATCTCCGTGTCTGTGAGAGCTTTTGGGGGGGGGCTTTTACTGACCCAAAATTATTCTGCAATGTTACCGGAAACAAAGGTGTGTTTGGCCTAATTGAGTGGTAGCAAGATTTCATCAGGATTTTAAAATTTCATATGATATGATGTGTTGGAAACCGTTAGTGAAATGAAGTGGTGGAGAGTTACTCGTTGTTAAGTTTCAATAAGCAAGATCAGGCCACGTTTTGACTACT
>JAQNCB010000022.1:26309007-26321507 GCA_030068295.1 Euristhmus nudiceps | reverse complement strand
ACATGCGTGGGAATTAGTTGATGCAGTCGTTTTAACACAGCACCAACATATCTGTGCACTATTCATTATTTGTACCATTTCAGCTAAAGGTCCCACAAATGTCTGTGTTAAGAAAGAAAGAAAGAAAGAAAGAAAGAAAGAAAGAAAGAAAGAAAGAAAGAAAGAAAGAAAGAAAGAAAGAAAGAAATGCCTCATCCATGAAATCTATTTCCAAAAAAAAGGCAAAACATATGTATAATTGTAGTTAAATTGTACAATATTCACTCATCCGTGCCCTACAATGGCCTGGGGAGCTGTCCAGGTACTCTGCCCTCACCCAGAGTCGGCTGAGATGGGCACCAGACCAGACTCCCCGCGACCCGAATTAGGATTAAGCGGTTCAGAAAATGAATGAATATGCATCATTCGTTCGTTTTCTGAACCACTTCATCCAAGTGAGGGTCGCAGTGGGGCTTGCACCCATCTCAGCCGACTCCAGGCGTACACCCTGGATAGCTCGCCAGGGCACAAACATGTTGATGGCTGTGCAGCCTATTCTTGATAAAAATCAGCAATGGTTCTTTTACATGCCTCTCACCACAGACAGTGAGAGACATGGCCAGCCTTTCATAACCCAGTTAGCTGCACTTGGGGGACAGTAGTGGCAACCCGCTGATAGTGGGGCTTGAACCCGCAACCTTAGGATCAGTAATCCAGCACCCGACCACCAGGTCACCACTGCCCTATACAATATATGCGTGCTTAACCATAGAACGGGTTACCAGGGTGGAATTCACGCGGTGTAATTAAGGTGGTTGTGTAACTCATTCGTCTGGCAGCGTGAGTATAAGTATGTTATAAGTATGTTATAAGTATGTTATTACATATTAATTAATTTAGGGTCAAATTCTCCCGGGTTTACCTTCCACGTTAGCAAATTAGAGGCTAACCATTCCAGGGTTAATTACTCAAGCAAAAGCTTTTGAAACTTCAACTGAATATAGGATCATACAAGTGTTCTATCATGCAAGACCTAATTAGAATTTAAATAATTTGGATAAAATCAATAAAAATAAGTGTGTTCGGCTAAAGCTTTCAGAACCTCGGATATATCAAGCATTCACTCAATACTGGGCTACACGCTGGTTATATGCCAGTTATTAGCTATTAGTTATTATAATATGATTACAGAATAAACATAATTCTGAGTATTTACATGGCGTTAAATCCTAGGCTTTCAAAACTTCACATGTGAACAAGAACCTATGAGGGTGGGCTGGCAACTTCATAGGCTGACTGAGGAGCAATTCCGGAGCAAAGTATAATGAGAGCTTCTATATCAAGGCGATCCGTGCACTGCAAACACTGATGGAAGGAGTTTGTAGACCACAAGGGAGAAGACTATGTTAAAAAATAAATTACATTATACACATTGCACATCAAATTTGATCATTGCACCATGCACTTTTCAACCTACCATCATACAAATATTGCAACATGGATATCAACATTAAGAGACAATCTCCATTATTTTGATAAATTATAGAGGTCACAGTAAGGTCAAAATGTTACCATACCTTAACCGCTCAGGTTTATATATTTTAGATAACGAGAAACTATAAAATAGTAGACCAAGAACATACATATATTCTAGTTATGTTGGAAAAAACTATCGAAAACCTCACCATTATTTATTTATTTTTCACAGATAACATCCCGGTAGGCACAGTTATTATTGTAAGACACCCCAACTCACCTTAAAACACAGGCATGCTGAATAAAACTCCATGTCCACTCGCATGCAGCTGAGATCAGAAGCGCATGATCAGAAACCACCTGTGAATATAAGTACCGAAACGGAGAACAAAAGATGCAGAATGATGTGTGTAAGACAGAATATGGACTCCAGCCCCCACCGATGTCTGTCACACAGGAAACCTGGCCTTCCTGCAAACAAGAGAATGTGTATGGAGAGGAACAAGGCCACAGGGGCAGGTAGCAGGCTGGGAGGATGTTTTTGTCATTGCTAGCTGGCAGCACACACCAGCATGCAAGCGTCCATCCTGAGGAAAAGAGCCTGCGGAGGAAACGGATCTCACGTCACAGCAGAACACAGGAGAAACCCCTTAACCTGTTGCACAAGCAAATGTACACGCACACTCGTCCTGCATACACACACACACACACACACACACAGGGTTAACGGATATTAAGAGTCTAAATAGACTACATTTCAGCTTGATTTTGGGAATTCAGCTCAAAGCTCAGAGGAAAATAGAAGAAATATAAAATGGTATAGGATGAGGATATATGAGAGATATAGGAATTAAACGTTTAGCCTCCTCCTCTCATCAAGAGGTCACTTACAACAACTGCTGCCTTTCAAGATCTTTGAAAGGGATCGATTACCCAACACAGTACTTCCTGTCGCTTTGTGTGTCGGAAAGAAAACAAACTCACTTTTGTGCACAATTACACACTCTTATGCCATAAACAGACCCTTTGCTCGCCGTGATGAGATCATCTTTTGTGTATGAAAAGACACAGTATTGACAACACAGCGATAACAGGATGTTTATGAGAGTAGTCCGCTTTAAGTGAATGAACCAAAACACACAACATCTATGTATGGAAGTATGCAGATAAAAAAGAATGATAAAGGAAAGTAGGAAGTCCTATTACCTCTTGCTGGACCAGATATAGACTCAGCACTAACAATAACACTTATATACTGCATAACATTCATGCAAGACAAACCAGGAGAATCTAATCGCTGATAATATTGGTGTTGGTGTTTCCAGGGCGGAATGAATGCAGTATTCCTTTGAAAGTAGATAAAGTGGTAATGCAATGTTCGAAATTGGGCAAAAGGAGGAATTAGTAATTTTGGTGGGGGTTTTTTTTATTTTATTTTTCTTTTTTTTAAGTATAATTTTTAATTCGCAGGTGACTTTGTGCATTTTATTAATGAACACTGACAGAAAATGGCAAAGAATACACTGCATTTCCAAAAAAAAGAGACTGAAATGTTTATCGTTCGTTGACATAGCTGTCTACTGCTGCGATGGTAATGCCATCTACATTTACTCATGTTGGGGTGACATGCTTGTTGTACATCACCTTTGTTTTACCGGGGTTCATAATGAGCCCGATTGGTTTGCTGGTGTTATGGATGTCAGTCAGTATCTGCTCGATTTCTTGTGTTGAGTTTGCTACTAGAATTATGTCGTCCGCAAATTCCACGTGGGCAAGGTGTTCACCGTCTATATTTATTCCTCGATCTTCCCGTTCAATTTGGTTGAGGATGGAGTCCTGAAGGCATGTTGTAAATAGCCTTGGTGAGATATTGTCTCCTTGTCGAGCTCCTCTCTCTAATCTGATCTTACCACTGTCCTTGTGTAACTTGAGAGTTGAAGTGGCTCCATTGTAGAGATCTGGAATGATATCGATGTATGTTTCGTTCACTCCTTGATGTTTCAACGCGTTGAACATTGGTGTAAATTCGCTGGAGTCGAAGACCTTCTCATAGTCCACAAAGGCGAAGCATAAGGGGATGTTGTATTCATTTGCCTTTTCTTGGAGATGGCTTACGACTTGGATCTGGTCTATAGTGGAGTATCCTGATCTGAAGCCTGCCTGCTCTCTTGGTTGGTGGTGGTCTCGAGTGCGAGTCATTCTCTTCAGTAGAATGAGAGAGTCATTATTTGGTGACCTGCCACGACCAAATCAGCCAAATACAAGCCTAATAACAAGCTCCATGCCTCAAATAGGACAGACATTCTAGAGGTCTATATCTCTAATATCCACTCTTCTTTGTTTCAGAAGATTAAAAAATTGAGAAAATCAGCTACACACAAAAAAAAACTATTTTGCATTGTTGGGTTTGGCCATTTTCCCCAGTATTGTTAATCATAATGTGATAGCTTGAGGATTGAATGACTGTCACTTCATTCATTTTGCATCTTCATCAAATAATGAACTAAGACAGCAGCTCCATGCATTTTTAAAGCAGTTTATTACAGGAAATTTAGTCTCTAGGGTCGTTCAGTGATGTTTTAGGTCAGGTGATGTAAAGGGTTCAGGTGCAGTTGACACAAAGGCACTGGTGGTTTCTGACACATACTAACTAACAAGCCCAATCCTTCCTCCTGCCATAGAGTGAATAGACAGAGCTTCAGAAATTCTCCTTACTTTAACTGGGGATGGCATTTACAGACTTTCTTGCTGTGTCTGATATTTCTTCTGCCATCAATGCTTGCAAAGGTAAGGACAATATATTGTGTCATCCTTTTTTTTTTTTTTTTTACAGTTTTCTTAATACCCTCATCTTAAAACTTTAAGGAACTTACATACATAGAAAATATAGATTGCATGGCTTTTAGAAAATTCTAATTCAAAAATGTTCATATTTCAGCAAAAGATTCCTTTAGCCCAAAGACCTTTTTTGCAACCCTGGGTCTATCAAAGAAATCTCCATCTGAGATAGAGAAGGTTTTTAAAATGCTTGACCAAGATAAGAGTGGATTTATCGAGAAGGATGAGCTACAGTTGAGTACATTTGAATTTTCATCACTGAACCTTTATCATGGAACTAACTCAATTTTAACGTCTCGTGTTAGAAATCACATAATCTCATTCTTATAACCAGTGCTGTCTGCTTTCACTCTAGGTTATTTCTGCAGAATTTCTCAAAGGGGGCACGGACTCTCACTACAACTGAGATGAAGGCTTTCCTCGTGGCTGGAGATATGGACGGGGATGGAAAGATTGGCTGGGAAGGTAGGATAAAAAAAAAAAGAAAACGTTATATTTTATAAGGCTTATAAATGTATCTTAAGTGATAATACCATTTGCTCCCCTCAGATTTCTCAGCTCTTGTGAATGATTCTTGAGCCCAGATCTACCAACCAGCACTGAAAGAAAGAAACGCTGCTGAATGTTTACTGTGAAATTGGAAACTTGTATCAAATATTATGTAAATTTGACTTGATAAGCAAATAATAATAATAATAATAATAATAATAATAATAATAATAATATAAAAGGAACTTTGCTACATATTTTCCAGTGTAACTGTTGTGTTTGCTTTTTAAAATCTATAGCATGGTAATAAAATAAAGATGTAATCAAATCCTATTTGTGCCATTAAAGTCTTCAGTCACAGTTTCTCTAAAGGGACCGTTTTTCTAATGTCGTGTGCCTGGTGATCAGCTACAGTCAGGAGAAATTTTTCCCGCATCCCTGACCTTGGAATAGTGCACTCAAGAAATGACCTTGAGCCTGATCTCACACACACACACACACACACACACACACACACACACACACACACACACACACACACACACACACACACACTCACACAACAAGGAGAAGTGATTAGACTGCAATAATGAATTTCTCTCGTGTCTCTTGACCATTCTGGAGGCAGATCCATTTCTGTCCTTGAACTGCCATCTGACAAAGAAGTTAGAAAGAGAGAATGTCTGTAATGTGAAACATTTTATAACTTCATTTACAGACTGAAACACTGTAGACTACTATTGGCGTTATTGTTTATGCTTGTTCCTAAAATAATTATTTTACATACTCTGACACATTAACATTTATAGCATTTTGCAGGAGCACAAAGAAATAATGAATTATTAGGCTGAAAAATGTCCGATATGTGACTTCAGAAAGGAAAGCAAACAATTCTTATTTTGTATTGACGAATTAGAGTAGTTTAATTTAATTATTATAGTATTTTTATATGGTATACATCCTTATTTAAACTGTAAATATTATATATTGTTTACGTATAATTTTATATCTGTTAATTTCACATTCATCACTTATTTTGAGTCAGTTGTGTTCCAATTCAAATTATTTTTATCATTATATTTGTAAATTAGACTCATGTCAAGGGCCGGCGGGTGGCGAGACACGCCGTGATGCTTCTTACGCAGTTCAGGGAGCAACAGGAAGTTTAATTAAATCAAAAACCAAAAATTAAACTTTAACCTTTTAAAGAAAAGAAAGGGACTTTCAAACAACTTTTAAACTAAAAAGAAATCAAACCTGGAGAACATGGCATGGCATGGCATGGCATAGCATAGCATAGCATAGCATAGCATAGCATAGCATAGCATAGCTCTTGAAGCAGAGAGAAAGCAGCAAAAGGTAGCAGAGGCAATGTCCCAGCCCTGAGCTGACAAACAGGCTTCCTTAAATAGCAAAAACAAATGAAACACACCTGAACCTAATAGAACTCAACGGCACAAACAAGGGGATAGTGAGGGAGTGACGTCTCAACTGCGCCCTCTGGCTGCGGAAAGCAGTCCTACATGACAGGGATCATGACAGACTCGATATAGTTCTACTTATAGAAGCATTTGTTATATATTTTATGTCAGTAAATAGTAAAGCAATATAAATGAATGAAGAATTGAAATTTCAGCATTAAATAAATATTAATAAGTGATGGCTTTATAACAAACCCATTACTCATCACATCACATCAGCACTTCTTGCTTTCTGCTAAATAACAGGATGGTGTGCTATTACCATCATCGTAAAATATTCTGTTTCGCAAAGAGCCGTACGCATTACCCGATTTAAAATCTATATATAGTCCTGTATGACTACTGGACACATTTTTTTCTTGAAACTATTGCCATCCTAAGCATTTGGTGTATGTTACAGTGCTCGAGACAAGGGTATAAATGCAGGACAAGGCACTCTTCGTCGAAGCCTTCTGCCACATCTGTTGTACAGAGCAGTATAAAGGTGAGACCCATCACTGCACACTCCTCTTACCATCTTTCTCCACCATGGAATACACATAAGGAGAAGACGAGCGAGAAGATGTTGCTGGATGCAAACGGATCTACTTCTGCGGGATATGGCTGCCTTCTTTATTCAAACCGTATATTTCATCAAGGATTTTATCTGCGTGTGGATGCGGTTGCTAGCTTAATTCCTTCTGATTTGTGCTGCGATAGGAAATTTGGGGGCGATGGGTTTAAGAATCAAGCCTGCACAAATTAATTGAAATGACTAGATCTGTATTAAATCTAAAAAAGTTCCTAGGTCTTTAGAATTTATATAAACATTGGAAATATTATAACGGACATATTGATGATGAAGTGATGTATGGTGAGGTTTTTGTCACCGCTGTGCAGCACAACTTCCTGTTCCGACACACAGGACGACTCTGGGTGTTAATTTAACACTGAGCGTTTTACTATAAGGGCTTAATACAGCTAATGTGACATTCCAGGGATAAAAGTCTAAAGGTTAAGTGTATGGATTTCAAATGTGACATTTAAATTGATGTCCGTGACTTTTATTGATTCACAGGTATTTGAAAATGGCCTTTGCTGGAATTCTTAGTGATCAGGATGTGGCTGCAGCCCTCAGTGCCTGCAGTGGTAAGCCGTCCGAAAACCGTTCCTTAATTCTTTAAAATTCTTTATAGTCAACAGTGGTTGCTTTCCAATCGGGCTTTAAATGGCAGGGAAACTACCTGATTAATGTCTTTACCTTTAAAGGTTTCTCTAATTAGCCTTTTACACTTTTAAATCGAGCCTTTTTACTAAAAATTGTGATGCCTTTCTTGGTCATTCAAGAAATGTAATAGTAATTCTTCATGATAGAAGCCGTAAGAAAACACCAAACTAAAACATTCGTAAACAAATGTGATTTTTGATTAGCAATGTTATAGACAGTCTATTAGTGGCAAAAATAAAAAAGAGAACGTGAATTTTTTTTTTTCTCCACTTTTTCTAGCTCCTGATAGCTTCAACTACAAGACCTTCTTTGCCAAAGCTGGCCTGTCAGGAAAATCTGCTGATGATGTTAAGAAGGCCTTCTTTGTGATTGATCAGGACAAAAGTGGTTTTATTGAGGAGGATGAGCTAAAGTAAGAACCAGATATTCGTTCAATGTGAAAATCAATTAAAAAATTCCCAACGCAATTACGTTTCATAGATATTTATGTTTGTTCTGTCTGTATAACCCTGCTCCCTTTCCTTCAGACTGTTCCTCCAGAACTTCTCTGCTGGTGCTAGAGCTCTGACTGATGCGGAGACCAAGGCCTTCCTTGCAGCTGGTGACAGTGATGGTGACGGCAAAATTGGAGTCGATGGTATTTACTTGAATTTCTTTATTGATGAATATTATTGGTGAAGATACTCTGAAAATCCAGCTCATAATCTTAAAATGATAAAAATAACAACACTGGCGCCATAATATTCTTTCACCTTAGTAAATGAAAGATTATACATTACATTACAAAAACTTTTGGAGAATTTGTTCTGAAGAGTAAGATGTACAGTTGGCAAAAACTGACAAAAGATTTACAATCTGAAGAATATTTCTTGATGACTTCACAAAGTTTGAACAATGTTCCAAAAATTTTGTCTTAAAATAATGTATGGAAGACCGCTATAATAGGTAATCTATCCCATTATTTAATAACAAAAGCACCTTTATAGTTTTGACCAATAGAAAAAAATGTCCCGTAATACTTTTTCATAGCTATAAACATTCATATCATATATATATATATATATATATATATATAGTTATACCTCACTTACATTGTACATCTTTGTGTATGTCTGTAGGAGTATCGTTTATCCTGGAGTTGTTTAGATATAACCATTATTAATTATTATAGTTAATTATTATAAATGTTACCAAATGCATAGCATTTTATCCCCCTCATTTTCTCCCTAATTTTAGCCGTATCCAATGCGCACACATCATTTTTGTATAAGTTATTAAACAAAGGTTTAAAATTTTTAGACTAAATACAGTAGGTATAATCTTAATGCTACTCAATGAACTAACGCATTATACTGATGGACAGAGCAAAACTACAATTACCAGGAAAAAATGCCAATATTTTATACAAATGTGCATTTCCAGTAGAATTTAAAGCTGGTTCCTAGTAAAGAAAAAATAAATTTTAAGACAATTTGCCGAAAATGCTGTTATTTTTATTAACTGTTCGTTTCTGTTGTTTTCTGCTCAACAGAATTTGCTTCCCTTGTGAAAGCTTAAGCCCTCACCATCTGCATTTCTTTTTCTTTTTGGAAATCGGTCTCTATGCTTTCGTAGGGCCCCTGGCTCCAATACTTAAATATATTTTTTTATATGTGTATTTATTTACGTCAACTAAGAAGCCGTCACTGCAAAAAATGTCTTAAAAACTATTTGCTTTTCATCTATTGGTTGTTAGGTATGTAATTACTGTAAAGACCCTAACCTGTGCAAATATAAAGAGCCTTTTGCACTTTTCAGAATGAAATAAATTTGCATTTAGTGACCAACTGTGATCTGTTGATTTTCTTGCATGAACCAACTTGATATTGCATAACATGGCATATTTTTATACAAAAATAATTTACAAAAAATTTCAAGCCGCCCGATGCTGCATATGGCATTGAACAACTGGACATGAAAAATGTACAGACATTTAAGCTCTAGGCTCCTTAAGCTTAGTTCCTCTGTACACACTCGGCTACATTACTGTACAGGCATCACTTACGTGTGTGTATAATTACCCAAGATGGATCACTAACATTGTGCATGTATGTGATAAATATATGAGGCTGGTGTTGCTACACTAGTGAGTTATTCCTGGGAATTACTTTTACAGGGCTTATTTTAGTCAGTCAGCATGAGATTAAATGTCGACATGCTGCACTTTACACATTTTTGAACATCTAAAAAAAATGATAATAATTGAAAAAAAAGCCTATATAAACATCCCTCAATTGTGTATTTGTGAAAATAGAATTTATTTTGAAATATAAAGGGGTTATTACGTAAGCTAATTTAGAAGATTTGGCACTTGAATGATCAAATCTCTTACCCTCCTAAAAGAATGCATTCTGCCATTTGGTTTTCTTCAGATAGTTCACTTTTTTTTTTTTTTGTTCAGATTTGTTCACTTAGTATGAGGCTTCAGTGTGCCAATTCATTTACCACTTATACTACATAAACATGCAATACAGAGTTATTGCTCGGAAATGAAATGAGTCGCAGTGTCTTTTTGAAACTATTTGCTTACTCCTGTGCAAAAGTGTCAGTGTCCCAAGCAATGGGCGCAATAATTGTAGTAATCTTTGCGATCATAAGGCAAGTGAGGGCGTAGAACTATAGGTGCGCAGAACTATCATTCATTTATTCATTTTCTTAACCGATTAATCCTAATTAGGGTCGCAGGGAAGCTAGTGCTGACAGCTATGCAGCCTACTCTTGATGAAAGTCAGTAATGGTTCTTTTACATTCCTCTCACCACAGAGAGTGAAAGACATGCCTGACACATGACAAAGACAGGGTTTGATAACCCAGTTAGCTGCACTGGAGGGACAGCAGTGACAACCTGGTGATAGTGGGGCTTGAACCCCCGACCTTCGGATCAGTAATCAAGCTGGGCCGTCATATTCTTCTGTGAAATATAAATACCATTTTGAGCTGATGAGGTAGTATTGCACCACTGGGTAGAAATAACCTCTGCTCATTTTGCCTGTGCCATTGACTCACTGAAAATGTTGAGATGTTTGAAGGGTTGGGGTCTGTTTGGTTATTGATTATGTAGGATACTCTTAATGTAAGCAAAGTTCCACTCATTATTGTGTCTGAGCATTTTAATGATGAGTAGCTCTCATCTTTCACAGCCCTCATAAATAGTTTCCCTCATTATAATAAAATGTTGGCAGAGTAGAAATACTTGAGCTGTTAATTTGAGTCACAAAAAATGAAAGTACATTAAAAAAAAAACCCAATTTGAATCATAATTTAACTTTCAGAAAAATCTTAAAGCTTATATATATATATATATCCTATCCTGAGTTGGAGACATATAAAATAACATTACAAATCATGTCATGGCTTTGCTTCAACCCTCGCCTTTTAAAAATTGGGATTATTTTCATCGCTTCAATTAAAAGTGAGTAGAAAAGTAAATACATGCAGATGGATTTGATCTTTAATAGTTGGGAGACAATACTTGCACCATTTTTAGCAAGCAAATAAATACAATGCTTAAATAAAGTTAAATACAGGAAGTTATTATCATTATTATTATTATTATTATTATTATTATTATTATTATTATTATTATTATTATTATTAATAATGTTGTTGTTGTTGTGTCATCATCATCATCATCATCATCATTTTGTTCCGTTTGATCCGGGGTCGGGTCGCGGGGGCAGCAGCCTGAGCAGTAAGGTCCAGACGTCCCTCTCCCCAGCCACTTCCTTCAGCTCTTCCCAGGGGACACCGAGGCGTTCCCAGACCAGCCGAGAGACATAGTCCCTCTAGCATGTACATGGACATAAAACAAAAAAGGACACAGTTTCCCTTGCCCGGACATTGGTCACCGGGGTCCCCCCTGGAACCAGGCCCGGGGGGGCTCGAAGGTGAGCGCCTGGTGGTCGAACCTCTGCCCAAAAAGGATACATGGGTCCGCCCTCCCATGGACCCACCACCTGTGTGGGAGGGGCTATAGGGGTCGAGTGCGCTGTGTCGGGTGCATGGATCCTGTAGGACCGATCCTCAGCTATTGTAGGCTACCTGTCACCTGCACGCATTTGTGGCACGCCATGTTCACGCACTGTGTGCAAACGAAGCGTGAACTGGCGTGAACCGGCGCGATCTGTGCGTGCGCCAGCACTGAGTGCGTGCCGTGGCGGGCCGAGAAGATCAGAATCATCGAAATCTCGGTCACGCCTGACTCTGACTCTTGGGACATGTCACCTCTCTGGCGGGGTAGGAGCCTGAGCTGGTGTGTGAGGTTGAGAGATTAGATATAGTTGGACTCATCTCAACATACAGTCTGGGCTCTGGAACCACCCATCTCAAGGGGGGCTGGACTTTATTTCATTATTGTTGCATTCCTTACAAATTTTTCGGATCCGTTATGCTTGTAAAGTTGTTTACAAAATAAAAGCAAAGCAGTGAAAACAAAATAGGAGCATAATGACACAGGAGGACTGGAGAAACCTGGCAGAATGTTGATAGAGATGTGAAAATAAACAATGCAGAAGATTAACCCTCTATTAATAAGCATAGCATGTCCGCTACATGAAATGAAAGGGTTAGCATCTTAGAACACCCCCATCCCCCATTAAAAAAAAATTGGCCCAAATTCAGCAGTTTTGCCTCGGGAAATAATTTTAACACATTTTGAAAATGACTTGGTTAGCAGAGGGTTAAATGACAAAACTGAAAATATAATAAGATGTCAATTGCAGAAGTTACTGGCGCCTATAAACCTATCCCTCCTGTCTCCATTTCACCCCCTGAAACTATACACAGAAACCAAACCGATAATCCGACTGGTGCACATTTGAGATCAGTCCACAAAGCACAAGAAATATTTCTAAAGCTTTTCCGATGAGGAGCAGCAGTGAGAGTATCGAAGAGGAGAGAAGATAATAATACTGTACAGAAGAGAGAGAGAGAGAGAGAGAGAGAGAGAGAGAGAGAGAGAGAGAGAGAGAGAGAGAGAGAGAGAGAGAGAG
>JAQNCB010000022.1:26082194-26094277 GCA_030068295.1 Euristhmus nudiceps | reverse complement strand
GTACACTGTCTCTTTAAGAGTCTCAAGCGGGAAAGTTCGTGGGTTGCACTTGTGCAGTGCTGAGAGAGAGGGGGGGGGGGCATTTTACCAACCTACCTACCCAAAATTATGCTGCACTGTTACCGGAAACAAAGATGTTTTTTGGCCTAACTCACTTTTGTTTTTCAGTAATGTTAAGAAATGATGTCATAAGCCAGCACCATCCAATCACATCACTGTAGTGTTTAGATAAGAAGCTGTGGGGAAATCTAAAGATATTTGGGTTGTCTTTTTTTTTAAATGTATTTTATTATTTAAATTAACTGTACCCAGGGTGGTACCCCTTCAAGAGGTCAGTGTGTCAGGACGCTGACTGAAGTCCGTTGCGTTCTGTGGCGTTACAAAGGCAACCAGAAGGATTTTTGGAGGGGCTTAGCTACTCTTTGCTTTCGTTGCCTTGCGTCATGAAAATGTAAACTTTTTTTTTTTTTTCTTGCTGAAAAGTAACCCTGCTCTGGCTTCCCTCTTCTGTGCTCGAACTCAAAGGGATGTCTTTGTTTTTCCCTGTCAGTGCAGACATCACAGAAGTACCCTGATTCTGTCCCGTTCTGTATGACGAGCAGGTGTGCGTAGACGGCGCTCGAACCAGTTTTATGCCATGCAAAGTGTTTCTGTGCAGAAGGAAATCGCAGAGCACAAGCTGTTCGGTTGAGAGACCCTTTCGTAGTTGGTGCACGTCAGTCTAAAAATGCCTCCCACCAGATGAACTACAGCGGCATTCGACCGTGGAGACGGCAGATGTTGACACACACATTTGTGATTTTATTATTTTTATTTGTTTATTTATTTATTTTAATTATTTTTTTATTATTATTTTTTTATTTTTGTATGACTTTAGCAGAAATGATGGAATAAGCTGATATAATGTACATAATTGAAAATAATGGCGAGGGCAGTGGGTGCCAGCGGGTCTGTGGGTAGCAAGACTGTTAATGTAGGCTTTTTATTTTGCGTACACACAGTGCCGTTCTTCCAATTGAGTTTCATTAGTAAATATTCCCAGACTGTCGCTGCAGTTATCCGAGAGTGGATGTTTACAAAATAGATCATCTTTGCCATTGGCTGTGAGTGTATTCTTGTTTATAGTGGCTTTTAATATGATAACTGCTCTCTCTTTGATCTTTGCTTTATCATGCGTTATTATAATGAAAGGAAATAGTTCTGATAGCAGCTTTTTTTTTTTTTTTTTTAAATGGTGGTTCTGTCATGAAACGCACAATACGCGTACCCGAAATGCTTTTGTGCAGATGATTTTATTTGTCTATTTATGTGTTTTGTATCCGAGATCCAGGGACATTTTATCTGACCAGTAGTGATGTTTTTGGGAAGTATTTCTATGGGGGGGAAAACAAATAGGAACATGGTGGTATTTGATGTAAGTCTGGCTTTCAGTTGTGCACGTTTTGTGAGGACACCTAGATGTGCTCTGGTTTGACTGTGAAATTAAGTTAAGGGAATCGTGTTATAGGGGGCAGCGGTGGCTTGGTGGTAAGGTGCTGGATTGCTGATCCCAGGGTTGAGGGTTCAAGCCCCACAGTCACTGCTGTTCCCCCAGTGCTGCTAACTGGGTTATCAAATGCAGGCTATGTCTCTCTCACTGTCTGTGGTGAGAGGGATGTAAAAGAACCAACAATGCTGATGTTCAAGAGTAGCTGCATGGTCATTAGCGTGTTTCTGCCCTGTGATGGCCTGGCGAGCTGTCCAGGGTGTACTCTGATATCGCCCAGAGTCGGCTGAAATGGGCGCCAGCCCTCCCTGCGACCCTAATTAGGATTAAATGGTTTGGAAAATGAATGAATGAATGAATATTAGATTGGGGGAGAACCTGGAAAAAGGTTCAACTTACTGAAGAGGAAATGCTTTCTCCATGTACCTGATTCGCTCGGTGTAAACAAATGTGTTGTGTTTTGTGAAGCATTTGCTGTCCCTGAGTTGAGTGGCTTATATGATGGGTGATATTTTGATCACATGACAATTCCTAAAGGCATTAATACGCTGTCGATTGTGTGTGATAATGATTAGGCCAAAAAAAACCCCTTTGTTTTTGGTAACATTGCAGAATAATTTTGGGTAGGTAAGTTGGTAAAAGTTTTTTCCCCCAAAGCTCCTCACTGATGCGGAGATGAAGAGTGCGCGCACCCCCTTCTTCTCTCTCAGCACCGCTCAAGTGCAACCCACGAACTTTCCCGCTTGAGACTCTTAAAGAGACGGTGTACCTATTGACACTAAATAACAGTCTGTTTATTAAATAACCACTGGGTTACAAAAACACATGAAAAAAAAAGTGAGTCGGTCGGGTGACCGGAAACAGGGTTTTCTTATTTTTTTATTTTTATTTTTTTATTTATTTTTTGGGCCTTATTTTTATTAGTATTGCACGCAGTGGTGGTGATGGTGATATGCAAGTGCATAGGTGTAAAAAAAAAAAACTGCCAGTGAATACAGTGTTCTGTTTAAAGTCTCTCCTCCGAAAAAAACGATCTATTGTCAAACATTTAATTCAGTGAATATATTCACGTATCTTCTCTCCTCGATGTATACATGTTTCTTTTTTTGAGCTGAGCCCTGAAGCGATGGTGCTCCCTGTTGTAAGACGTGCGTCTCCAGCCCTGCGTGCGTACCGCTCCACTGCTCCGTGTGAATGTCAGGCGGTGAGGACTGATGAGCTCTCATGGCACTTGTTATAGAAAGGTGAGGAAGGAAAGCGATTCCAGGCCGGGCCGAGGCTCAGCGTGATTTATTTAGTGCCCCTGTGTGGCCTTCTGGGTTAGAGGTCCATGCATCAGTCTCTCACTGCGAGGCCCATCTGTTGTGTATTAGCCAGGAGTCTGTTCTCTGGCCTCTCGCTGCACACCGAATGTAGGATGCAACCTTAGATGAGAGGTTATATTTTTAGTTTGGTTTCTCGTTGCCTTGATGTGTTTTGCTTCTCTCTGTATCTGAAATGAAATGTTTCTGTCATGCCCCGTACCCCCTTGTCTCACCCTTTTTTTATGGTTTGACAGAGGTGAAGTATTATGCTCCAAATGCACACTTGTTTCCTGAATGTAGGTCGCGATGACCATTTTTGTTGGCTGCAACATTGTCAGCTCTCCAGAAATGTCTTTTTTTGGGTTTCCTTAATTCTGCAGAACAGATATTTATCCCAACATAATTGCGATGGGCTTTCCTGCTGAGAGACTCGAGGGGGTGTACAGAAACAACATAGACGACGTTGTACGGTAAGTGGCTCGCAGAGAAGTTAACGAAGTCTCCGACGCCGTTACACTTTCTCAAGCTTTCATACAGTGGTCTCTATTTCAAATAGATGTATGTGTGTGTGTGTGTGTGTGTGTGTGTCAGGGTTTTTAGTACCCGCACCCAACTGCCAACCCCCACTGCCTGACCTCAAAAATGTGCTTAATTTAATGAGCTGTCCCTCAAGCTGTCAGCTTTAGCCTGTATATGAATGCCATTCCGATTTATTTCCTTGCATTTTCCTAACAAGCGTTACATACTGATCTGGAGGAATTGTACTCAACAATGTTTTTGTTGAGTAGCAGAATGAAGTAACCTTCATTGAAGACATGAACTTTTGTCGCATCTTGTCTTGTTTTGGGTGCAACATAATGTAATTTTTAATTATAATTTTTTTTTTTTTGGGGGGGGGTGGCAATCACTTTTTTCTGATTGAGTCAGATTAGGTTTTTTTTTTTTTATTTTTTATTTTTTTTTATTTTTTTTATTTATTTATTTTTTTTGCTAAGATGTTTATAGGGTCTGCTTTAAATGTGACGAAATGCATTTTTACAATAGCCAGAATCCTTTTTCAGCTACATAAACCTATTTTATAAAATATAAAAAGCCTGTTTCATAAAATGGTTAAACACTGAAAATGCAGTATTAAATTTAATACCAATTATCTTGTAATTCTGTGTTAAATGTGTGGGGTCCCCCCCCCTTTTTATTTTTTATTTATGTATATACAATTATTAAATAAAAGAATATTACTCTGTCTGTAATTCTCACAGAGTATTGTGATATAACACTATATTATTTCATCATACTGCTCAGCTCGCGCTGAACGTTCATTTCGGATTCAACTTTATTAACTATCTCATTGACCTTGATGAACTCCTCCCATTTGAACTCTCTGCAATCAGTGGCATTTGTGGGTGGAAAAGGAGTTTTGTAATATATGACTCTGTCCCATTATCGGACTGCTGATTGATTGGGAGTTGTGTGTAGTTGCATCACTTAATCTGCACGTTAAACTTGTTTATCTGAAATTGGAGATCTGAAAAATATTATGCTGCAGCAGAGGAAAGTAACTTTTGCTAGAGAAAAGGTTAGCACAGATATTCCTGCATGCTTTGTTTACATACACTTTGTCTATCTAACAATCATTAGATAAAATTTATTTAAATGACTGGTGGAGCGAACACAGGTTCACTGACCTTTCGCGTGGAACCAACTGGCATATGTAATGTCAGATGACTGTTGTATAATAGGGGCCTAATGTGAGGTTACCTGAATGACATGGTTATGCTAATATCAAAAATAACATTACTGTCATAACATTAGTAATTTTTGTCTTTTAGTGGAGAAATTTGATTTAAAAATGTACCTTTTCGGAGTATTTGGACACGTGCATGCTCTGTCTAACTTTAAAGATGGTGTGGAACTTCTAATTGTGTAATTAGATCCTGGTATTAGACCTACCGGAAAGTTCCAGTCTATGTAAATGTAATGACTATCATAATATTAGTTTACATTAGTACAATTTCCATAAGCTCACAAATGTCTAATAATATGAACAATATATAGCTCACACAAAAGGTAATAAATAACTTGCTAGGACTGTGCGCATACTCATGGATTGCGGACTGACCAACGCACACGATTTCCTGCGGGCCGAAATTAATCACGAAATTATTTCACGGTACCTTCCGTGTAGCTCAAGCAAAAGGTGGGAAAGAAATAAGGTAGTGATGTCTTGGTGCAGACCATCTACAGTTCTCATAGTGGATTAGTGGCATGAGCTTCAGGGCATTTGACCAGTCTGAGATGGTGCATTGGTGAGATGCAACTTTTGAACATGTATGTTAGTGGAAATATAATTATCACCTCTTCTCCACAGGTTTCTGGATTCAAAGCATAAAAATCATTACAAGATATATAATCTGTAAGTATACTTTAAATCATATAAATGCCACTACTTTATTACATGGCTAACAAAGCAATCTGTATTTGCTTCAGATATGAACTTGTACGTGTATGAAGTTAAAGCTCCAGAGTTGATTTTTCACCTTGAATTCTGTAAAAAAAACCAAGGGATTAAATTAATCAAAAGACATCTTTTATTTTATGCACAACATAATGATTTTAAATTAGTTCTGTGAATTTTGTGCTAATACAGGCCATGGGTTTTTTTTTTTTTTGCTTGTTCAGATGTGCAGAGAGACATTATGATGCTGCCAAATTTAATTGCAGAGGTAAGATGCCAGACAAGCAAAGCCCATCTCCCCTGTCCATGCTTAAAATAATTAGGATTTAGTAAGAACAGTCATTGACCTTTCTGTGTGTCTCCTGCAGTTGCACAATACCCGTTTGAAGATCATAATCCTCCGCAGTTGGAGCTCATCAAGCCGTTCTGTGAAGACTTGGATAAGTGGCTCAGTGAAAATGACAATCATGTGGCTGCCATTCATTGTAAAGCTGGAAAGGGCCGGACGGGTGTAATGATCTGCGCATACTTATTACACCGAGGCAAGTTTGGAAGAGCAAAAGAAGCGCTCGATTTCTACGGCGAGGTCAGGACCAGAGACAAGAAGGTAATTACAGAGCCTTCGCCTCACACGTGTTCATGCAGAATGAATAATTGCAGTGTGTTTACAGTTTTTCCTGCGCCAGATGGTTAATCACGTTCGCCCATGCTTCCATCTGATCAAATACAATGAAAGTTTAATGCTGTCGGAAGTCTCGGGTAGTCATTAGCTTTGCTGAAGTAATGTCTGGGTTGATTTTCATTCACTGAATTTGAGACAAGTTCTTGTATTGTTTGTAACGAGAAGTAAACTGAGGAAGACACTCACTGGGGTACTTCGCTGTTCGCAGGGCGTGACCATCCCCAGTCAGCGGAGATACGTGTACTACTATAGCCACCTTCTGAAGAACCAGGTTGACTACAAACCGGTGGCACTGCTCTTTCACAAGATGATGTTTGAGACGGTGCCCATGTTCAGTGGTGGGACCTGCAGTAAGTGTGTATCAGTGTAAATCAGTCTGACCTGCATCATCCTTGTAGATGAAATCCGTCCCATAACAGGGAAAGGCAAAAATTAGTCGACTTTTATTCACCGGTGTTAATTCTGTCAATTTTAAGGATAATTATTTGATGTCGGTTTTTTTTTTTCACGCCTACTTTGTAACCACAACTTGAATGTGAAAATATTTCGCAGTGAAATTACTGTGGAATCTCTGCTTATTGTGGTCTGATGAGTAATGCAGAGACAAAATGTCTGACCTTTGTAGAGTCAGACAGTCCATTGTAATTCTAGTTACCGTATTTTCCGGACTATAAAGTGCACCTTAATATAAGCCTCACCCACTAAAATTTAAAAGAAATAACTATTTTGTCACAGATAAGCCACACCGGTCTATAAGCCGCCGAGATCCAGGCTGAGAAATGAGATATTTACTATACTAATTACGCTGCATATTTAACAAAAAAAAAACACTAACCGAAGCTAGGCAGGCACGCTCGCTCACCGAAGCTAAACATGCTCGCAGAAGCTAAACAAAAAGCCTGAAATACCCTTATCTTTATCTTTAACCATATATATTTAAAAGCACACTCACCGAAGCTAAACAGTCCATTCACAAATGGTGGCATAAATCTTGCGGCGCTGCCTCCCAGTCTTAGTGAAATTGTTCGCCATAGCTTCTTTGATGTTGAATTCTTTTAGCACACAGGCAGTATGTATGTAAAGAGACTGGATGGCTTTTTCAACGCATCACCGTCTCTGAGCTGTGACTCCATGCGCGCCCATATCACAAATGAACGCCGGAGAATTAGCTTGACGTGATGTTCTCTAATTGGTTTGACGCTGCCAGCGTATATAGCGTGACTCCTACTGAATGCCTCGTTTTAGCACTTCCTGCTAGAGCACTTCCTGCTAGAGCGCCCCTGAAGGCTGAAGAAAAATTAATAGAAAAGCAGCATCTCTGTATAAGCTGGATGGGGGAAAAAAATTAGAGGCTTATAGTCTGGAAAATACGGTAATTATAGTGCTTTCTAAGCATCTTATTTTTTTATTATATGAATGTAGAGATGAACCGATTGCGGATTTCTGCTTTTTCTGTGTCTCCTGCCGGTGACTACTTTCTACATGTACATCATGCTCATTTTGTTAGATTTTTACACCCAGGAGAAATAACGCAAATTTTAATGGAGTTCTGCTAACAACTTTAAAACTGTAAGAATCACACACAGACTAAAATGTTGCATCAGTAAGCAACTAATCGTGTCTCAATTTGTGTATTTCCATACATATGCTCGCTATTTGGAATGCACATGTGTTCGCCTCTGTGACAAGTGTGTCAACTCTGGCAGAATGTAGTGCGGTATGAGTAATTGTACAATGTACTCAGAGCAGTTAAAATGTTGTCTGTACGGTGCTGCACATTTCTCGCTTTTCATGGCGGCATCCTCTGCTGTGCTATAGGAATTGGATTTGGATCCCATTTTCAACACATTAAAACACCAACAGAAGTATGCAAAAATCTTGTCAAAATTACCACTGGTGTTTTTATATATACATTTATTATGTACCGTATTTTCCGCACTTTAAGGCGCACTGCATTGTAAGGCGCAGTCTCAGTTACACGCTCACTTTACTTAAGCCATACATAAGGCGCACCGTATTATTAGGCGCATGTTCAAACACAGATGCAAAACAGTGAGTTTGGTTGAACTTTATTCTCCTATGTATTTAAAATGCACACTTTTTATTTTCACGGAAGCTCGGACAGCAGTCAAAGCAGATACCTTAGCCCAAGCATCCACAATCCATTCACATATGGTGGCGTAACACGTGCGGCGCTGCCTCCCAGTGTTAGTAAAAGTGTGTGTGCCGTCTCTCTTCCATTGCTCCCATGACGCTCGCAACTTCACTTTCGTTTACACCAATGTCCATTGGTTGGAGTTCTTTTGCTAATCCTCCCGGATTCATTTGCTTCCCTTGGTTTTTCTCGGTAGCGTTGATATGGGCGCGCATGGAGTCGCAGATCAACAGAGACTGTGAAGCTTGGGGAAAAAATCATCCGGTCTCTTTACATACGCCTCTGTCACTCTCATTTACTCTTCGTCCATCCAGCCTTTTTGATTGGCCTTAACGATCACTCCTGCTAGAAACTTTTCTTTTGGCAGCGTCTTCCTCTTGAAAATGACCACAGGTGGCTGCTCTGTTCCCATTTACAACCGTGTAACTGATGGCCTGTAGTTTTGTGCCTCGTAAGCATGTCTCCTGGCTGGTGCCATTTTCGGGGGTCCTTCGCCAAACAAGTGTTGTTTTGCAGCATACTGGTAGTACTATATATCTCCCTACCAGAGGCGTGGCGGAGGTAAACTTGTGTACTATACGTAGCTTTAAGTAATGTTCTCTACTTGGTTTATCGCTGCCAGCGTAGGTAGTGTACTACGTGCCTATGTTGGCGCTAAATGGTCCAACAGTCAATCAAGTGGATCACTTACTAGGATCGCACAACATTTTTACAGATTTTGGAACTCGGTGCACAGTGTTAAAAGGTGCACTGTTGATTTTTGAGAAAATTAAAGGCTTTTAAGTGTGCCTTATAGTGCGGAAAGTACGGTAATAGACTGGAATGGCACAATCTGATTAATTCGGAGATAAAAAGCCAGTTATTCACTGAAGGTGGTGAGGTGTATGTTGAGGGGATTATTCAGTTCAGTGACATCCACTGAGATTTGGATGAACCATTGTTCTAGTGTTCACGACACAGGAGCACAAGAAGAACCACGGCAATGAGAATTTTGTAGTTAATTTTCCAAGTCATGACACTGGCGTAAGATTTCAGGGCAACCACCAGCAGGTGCACAAAAGCTCTAATCGTGTCGCTTTAAACCCCTTTAAAAGTTTTGGTATACAGTACACAGAAGTAAAAAGCCAAAAAAAACTTGCAGGTACCATAGGTATGGAGCATGGGTTGGATTGTCCCGTGTTCTGTCCGGTGTCCATGTGTGCCCTCCACAGAAAATCCAATAAGGCTGCCATGTCACTGAGTTGATGCTGATTGGCTGTGATGGCTCATTGCATAATATTGGGCAGCAACCACCCCCAAACCATTATTAATGGTAATAATGAAAATGGATCCTCCAAAAAAATCAAAGCTCATACACCACTGCTCAGACTCGCGCTGAATAAAAACCACACCATCTACCACGGGTAGGCAGGTGAATGTTTGTCCAGCAAAAGTTGAAATCAGACGTTTGACAGAACAAGAGCTCTTTTACGAGACCTGTGATAGAAATGAATGCTAAGAATCGGTTAGTGAAAGGTGGTAAAAAGAATAATTGCCTGTGTTTGCTCCAACCCCCCCCCGAAGTCAATAGTGGAGACTTTTCTTGATGTGAGCTGCCGGATTTATTACTATGGAATCTGTAAACTCACTACTCCTAAAACTTCGCTGCCACACTTTCTCTCTGCTTCGACCATCATGCTGTCCTGCCTATCTGTCTCACTTTCTCAAACTCGCCTTGCACACATGCACAAGCTGCTGGACATCTATTAATGCAGATATCTGTCGGGAGTTCCCCTTTAAGGCAGTGCCTCAATCGAAATATTTATATATGCTCTGTGGAAAGCAATTCATGGTTTAGTTTCTACTTTAACTCCTAAGGCCAAAAAAATACTTTGTTTCCAGTCACCCGACCGACTCTCTCTCTTTTTTTTTTATTATTATTATTTTTTTTTTAGATTTATTTATTTTATTTATTTATTTATTTATTTATTTTCCCCCCTGCCAACTCAAGTTTTTTTTTTTTCCATGAGTTTTTGTAACCCAGTGGTTTAACAGACTGTTATTCCGTGTCAATAGATACACTGTCTCTAAGAGTTTCAAGCGCGGAGCAACGAGCGGGATGGGGGGTGTGCGCGCACTCTTCATCTCCGTGTCTGTGAGGGGCTTTGAAAAAATAAAAAAAATAAAAACTTTTACCGACCTACCTACCCAAAATTATTCTGCAATGTTACCGGAAACAAAGGATGTGTGGGTTTTTTATTTATTTATTTTTTGTACCTAATGATACTACCTTCTCCATGGGACTGCGAGAAGCTGAGAGTGTCTGTTGTGATTCAGTTGTTATTCCCTTTTAATGTTTTTTTTTTTTTTTTTTTTTTTATAAACCTGAGATGGCAGACCAATCAGTTTGCACCATTCCCTTGTAAAGTGTACTAATAGGCAATATCCACCCCACGAACCTGGGAGAATGCTTGAATCGTTTAAATTTGTAAATATAAATCTTAATTTCGTGTGCTTTCTTATTGCTTCACTTGTCATATATGCTGAAACATTTCTCTCAAGCTTGGTGGATATCTTTTAACGGTTACTGTGTGCTATTTAGTGATATCCCCATGTGTGTAAAGTTGGTGTAAATCTTCAGACAGTGCTCTGAGGAGGAGAGGGAGAGTAACAGTTTTGAAAATGTTTCCTCCAGATCCACAGTTTGTGGTCTACCAGCTGAAGGTGAAGATCTACACGTCTAATCCAGCACACACCCGGCGTGAAGAGAAGTACATGCACTTTGAGTTTCCCCAGCCACTGCCTGTGTGCGGAGACATCAAAGTGGAATTCTTCCACAAACAGAACAAGATGATGAAAAAGGTCCGTAGCTCCTCGCCACAGCTTCCGAAAAGTGGTTGTGCAGTTCCGTGCCGCAGGTTTAATTGATGCTGAGTTTAGTATCAGGTGTAAAAGTTACCGTGGTGTTTGTTTTTGAACAGGACAAGATGTTTCACTTTTGGGTGAATACCTTCTTTATTGCTGGACCGGAGGAGAACTTGGAGAAAGTAGAAAACGGGAGTTACCTGAAGGACCTGGATGGGATCCAGGGCACAGAGAGGGGGGAGAATGACAAGGATTATCTAGTCCTGGTTTTAACAAAGAATGACCTGGACAAGGCCAACAAAGACAAAGCCAACAGATTATTTTCCCCAAACTTCAAGGTGAGTTCAGGTTCATACTGGTTAGCGGGGTATCAAGATGGTACCAACTTGACAAATGAAACAAGATGTCAGTAGGTTAGTCTAATTTGAGTAATCAGTCCCTTTAGGATTCCGCAGGCTTTTCTGTGACTGTTGTAGTCTCTCTTTCTGCTGTTGGCATTTCAGTGAGGTGCGCCACAGGGAATCGGCTTTAGAATATTGACCCTGCATGTTTGATTTGTGAAGATCAAAAAAAAATTTTTCTTCCGGGGGGGCGTCACAGAAAATAATTGAGAAGCACTGATTTAATGCAATAAAAATTGTAAAGTATTTTTGCACAAGTCTGCAGCTTCATGTCTTTTTAAAAATAATTTAACAAGGAACTGGTGTATGGCTGGGTGACTCCTATGATTGCTGCAAATTCGGACAGTCACTGTGTTCTACCACAAGTCTCACCACAGTTACAACGATTGGTTAAAATTGCAAGGTCATGCAAAATGCACGAGGTTTGGTTGAAACTGTGAACTGATCTGATCACGACATGGTGAATTCCTGGAGGGACTGATTAAAGCCTAGTATACACTGTATGATTTCGGCATGTTCCATTCAAACGAAGAATGACATGGAACAAACATGATGATTTCTTTGATCGTAGGTCCTAACGGAGGTGTTCCTTTTGTATTTTGAGAGAGGTTCAAAGATTCCTGTTGTTCCAGTCTTGCAATGAAGATTATCAAGTGAAAATTTTCTGACAGTGTCAGGACTATTTTGTGTGTGTGTGTGTGTGTGTGTGTGTGTGTGTGTGTGTGTGTGTGTGTGTGTGTGTGTGTGTGTGTGTGT
>JAQNCB010000022.1:25693480-25706852 GCA_030068295.1 Euristhmus nudiceps | reverse complement strand
ATTTAACATATAAGTCGCACTGGAGTATAAGTCGCACCCCTGGCCAAACTATGAAAAAAAACTGTGACTTGTAGTCCGGAAAATACGGTACATTTATTACATCTATATATATATATTACCTCTCTGCAGGTTACCAGTTTCACACACGTGCTTCAACCAGATCTGCCTGCCGCCCTACAAGAGCAAGAAAGAACTACGGCAAAAGCTAACCATAGCCATTTCTAATGCTGAGGGCTTTGGCTTGGAGTAGTGTATTGGTTAAAAAAAAAGGGTGAAAAGGAATACGGTACCCCAGGACCTCCTTTCATTACTGAGTTATTGTTCAGTGGTTGCACATTAAGCCCCATTCGTAAATGATTTGTGCACTGTACCTGTCCTTAAAAACTATCTAAAGATTCAATAGCCATTTGATATGGCTCTGATATATATGTGTGTGTGTGTATAAATAGTAAGAGTTAAATTCTGTCATGAACCAGGATTCCAGAAAGAGTCCAGTTAAACTGTACTGTACGCCTAGAAGTGTTGAAATTCTGTGTCGTTCTGTATATCAAGGACCAAACTTTCTGTGTTAATAGAATTTTCTTAATAGGTCTGACAAAATATCAGCATGTGATATATTCCCGAGTTTTTCAACTAATTAACGTCAACGAGATAGCTTCGGTAGTCATGGTGAAGAAGTCTTTAAATTAAACGCCCGTATCAGACTTACACTTCCCACAGTTGTGTACCGAAGACTGAAAATAGGCCAGAGAGAGGCCTGGACCATGAAACAAACGGCAAACAGTCTGTCACTGAGACTGAGAGGAGTGTTTAAAGTGACTGTGCTGTGTTTCCATGACTCCCTGCTAATAATAAAGTCCATGTTAGAATGTAAGGGATTTAGCGGAAGGTATTTCCTCCAAAGTGAGCCTAGAGTCGGGCTGATCTAACTGTTAAATGCTCCATAAGTGAATCTGAGGATTGTTTTTATTCTCAGACATGGTTTTGTTCTGTATATAATTCTGAAAGTGTTGACGAACCTTTCATATTCTCTGGGAAGGGAAACGAAGTGTAAATTGTAGTTTTTGTGGCTGGCACAGCGACTAGCTTTAAAAACGCAACGGTATTGTGTGTCTCTGTACTCAAACGTCATGTGTGGTAGTTAATACTGGCTGTTCTTAAATGGAAAGAGGACACTTCTGATAACGGCAGGTTCATGTCAATAACAGGCCATTTTGAGATTAATTTATTTCACATCTCTCCCACTCAATGTGTGTGTGTGTGTGTTTTATCTGTACTCAAGCTGATGAAAATAATGGCCTTATTGATGGTCAGTTTTTATCTTTGCTCCTGCAGATAAAATATTACAATTCAGGTGTAATAATTATATAATTTTTCATTAGTTATCCACATCTCTGAGCTATTTTCTTTTGTGTTTTTCATGTAAACTATTCCGTTTTGGCAGTCGCTTTTCTCTTTTTTTCCAATCTGTCCCATTCACACAATTAGTATCTTATGTCTGGTTTACGCCTCCATAGACATTAGACGAACGGTGTTGTCTGAAATGTCCGCTAGAAGAGTAGCGAGGGTTCACGTTATTGTTTGTTTCTTCCTGTTGTGTGACTGAATACAAATGTATTTGCCCTGTATTTATTTTAACTTTGCTCATTTTTGATGATTAAAGTTATACAAGCAATATTTTCTGTTTGAATTATTATTTTTATCTTTTAACTCGGTTTCATGTTTATTTGGACTAGCTTGATATTCTCAGTCCTTGTTTTTATTAATTTCTTTTATTTATTTTTCTTTTCTGGCATTTGAGCTTCAAGCTTATTGTTTGGTCAGATAAGCTCGTGGGTGTATCCTTTTTTGCGAGGAACCAATATTTTTTTTGTCTTTTTCTTTAAGTGCATGCAAGAATAATGTACCGCTTACGGTTATACCACTCCTGAGACGAATAATGTACCAGTAGCCTGCTATCACCATCATTAAATAATGTAGCATTGATTATCTCTGTTCACACTGCCAAAAACAAAACAGAACGACCATGGCCTAATCGTTAAGAGAAGCAGAGTTTAATAGATCAATAATGCATAGACTAAATTTACCAAACTTGTAAACAATCTTATCCAAGGCGAAGTAAACAACCTCCCTCCCTCGCTCACTCATTTGCTCAATCGCTTAATCCTATTAGGGTCGCGGGGAGGCTGGATCCCATCCCAGCTGACACTGGGTGAATCGGGGTACACGCTGAACAGTTGATCAGTTTACTATACAGCTAACACAACACAACCGTTCACATTCACACCTAGGGGGAATTTAGAACAGTTAGTTAGTTTAATGTGCATGTCTTTGGACGGTGGGAGGAAACCGGAGTACCTGAAGAAAACCCAAACAAGCACAAGGAGAACACGAATAAACTGAGTTAATGGATCGCCTGTGCACAGAGCACAGCTCTATCACATGTACTGGGTTTACATCCTTCTTGTTATGAAAACCACCTCTCTTGAGGCTTCATGGGAAAATACAGGACATCTGGAACCCTGTGTATATTTTTAACGAAGCTTTAAAAGTTTTTGGGCAAGAACGCAGAGCCAGTGGGACTGATCGGTGTCACCGGGCTTCACTGTAATCGCAGTGACCTTCATTGCAATGTGGCTTAATTTGGACCCTCTTATCACAGCCCTCTGTCTTCACCTTGGAGTGAAAAAGATCCAGAAAACAGTGAACAGACTCCAATGACCTCAATCACTCACTTATTTTCGGGTCACATAAAGGCTGAACCCATTTTAGATTACACTGAGCAAATGTGGGGTATACCCGAAATATCTGGCCAAATTATTGCAGGGCGAACATACGCACATACCTGGGGCAATTTGAAACAGTCAATTTAGCCTAATTTGCTTGTCTCTTGGTTGTGGGCGGACCTGGAGAAAAGCAACACAAACATGGGACGAACATGCAAACTCCACACAGGAACGCCCGAACCTGGGACTCGATCCCATGACGTGTTAACCACAACGCTATTGTGCCACTTACATCAATGATCTGGTCACAGTAATTTTTCATATTTAAGCTATCCACTTTTTTTTTTTATAAGCATGAATAATGGTGCATTTTATTAATTGGTGTATTTTAAACACATGTAGAGGTCCGTCCTCTGGAGCTGAGCCATGCCGAGGAGACGGCTGGAGCTCAGCTGTGCTGAAACAGCATGCTGATGGACTTTGAAGGGGCTTTGCTAAACAGCTGCTCTCTGTTGGCCTGAGCAATGGGTCAAGGTTTTTGTGGAAAAACAGCTATTTCTCAGTCATCAGAGCAGCCAGTCGCAGTATATGTACATTCTAGTCACAGTCACCAACAGCATGCTTCGCCAACATCCTCATGAGTGTGCACATTGTGTGAACTTGTTCTAGACAATGAAACCAAACTGTGTTAAAGTGTATCCTGGTTTCAGAGCACACCGAAGCAGATTTACGCTACATACAGCAAGTCGAAGACCAAAAATAAACAGCTACTGAAAATTAGCTGTACATAACATTGTTGTTAGTAGTCTCTCGGAAATGACATTGACGTTGACAATGACGTCTTTGGGCGGTCATCTATAGGTGCGAGCCCATGTGGCTCCGGAGCCCAAAGACTGAAGTGCAGAGTCTGGGGATGGGGGCATGGAACGGCAGTGGTTGGGGAGGCAACCGCTGCTGTGTGTCGACGTTCTCGTGTGGCTGCAAGTCGGCGACGTCGATTGTCTTCAAAGGCAGTGGAAGGTGGTCTGGTTGTGGCACACCAAGTGGTTCTGACTGAGGCAGCAGCTTCAAGATCTTTTGGTTTGAGGCCAGCCCACTTCAGGTTGGCCTTTAGTTGGTCCTCGAACCCTGTTTCCTGAACTCAGGAGCTAGTTTGCGAAAGAACACCTGTCTAGGTATTTGTTGCGGGTCCATGCGAATGACATGTCCAGTCCATCTCAGCTGGGTTTTGAGGATTGTGGCTTAAATGCTGATGAAGTTGGCCCTGTCAAGAATTTCTTGGTTGGTTGTTGTGTTCTGCCAGAGAATTCTCATGATCGACTGGAAGGAGTGTTGATGGAATTGCTCTAGTTGTTTCATGTGTTTCCAGTATAGTGTCCGGCTGGTTTTGGGATAATATAGTCAATTCATTGTCTACAGTATAAATTGTCGTAAACGAGCACAAAAATTCAAGTGATTTTTTTTTATTTTATAAATGTTCCACCATCATTGCCTTACCTTAGTCAGTATACGAAAACGAGTATTTGTTATGCCATGAATTCAATTTTTACTACTCAAAACAGCACGCCCCCATTGACCGAACGGCAAATTCCCAATGTCTCCTGCCGAGTCATTTCAGGAACATATTGAAAAGTAGGCAGTAACAAAGTTCCTTGGATCGTTATTTTTCAAAGAGGCCATTAATGAGTCAAAGTGAAGGTCAAATTGATCCAAAAAAAACAGAGAAGGGAAGAAGAATCTGATGAAAATTAGAAACTGAAAAAAGGTAATAACAGTTAGGTTCGGTATATTGAATGATTCAAATGTATTTGGCTCTTATTTCATTATGGTTTTACCCTTATTATAAAATTTGTGTTGTTTTCATAGAGCTTGGAACGAATTAGGATATTTATCTGTAAAACGCGATTCATTACACGAAAAAAAAATCATGATACAAATAATTTCGTATGTTGGGGCACCACTGTAGTCTCTAGAGTTTATAAAGATTGGTGAAGAAAAAACCTCCAATGTACTCTGAAAGAGTTATGTAAGCAAAAATAGCTTGTTGATGAATGAGGTCAGAGAAGGACAGGCAGAGTGGTTTGAACCGACCACAATAACTCAAATAATCACTCTTTACATATGTAATGAGCTGAAAAGTAGGGCGTCTATCTATATATATATATATATATATATATGGCTCTATCTGTTTCTATCTGTTTATCTGACTGTATATCTCTTTATTATTAATTAATTCATTCATTCATTCATTCATTTTTAGTTAGTTAGTTAGTTAGTTAGTCAGTTAGTTATTGGTTGGTTGGTTAGTTAGTTATCATGGGGTATATTTTTTCTGTGCTAAAAAAGTAAACAGAATAAGCAGACATCAATCACAAGGCGTCCCTCTTCAAGACGGCTCTCGCTGTGTAATTGTGAAGTGACTCTGTACCATGTCGTGTGATTCCATAATAGACAGACAGGTCATTCCATATCACCCTGGATCTATATTTAAGGGAAGCTTAGACGGCCTAGAAAGGTCTAGGGCACTTACTGTCCAGGGTGAAATATTAATCATACACTAGCCAGAGCAGTACTAGCCTTATCTTCGAAATCGATGAGTCTTAGTGTGCTGGGGTTACTGTAGATCACAAGAAACAATATAAAGTTCTATTAAAAGGTTTCTGATGTATATCTGTGTTATTGCTGGCACCCTGATTTAATAGTGCTTGTATAATTGCTGTTTGATGGTGCTCTGGATACAGCAGTGCACAGTACTCATTGGACGTCTCAGAATCCCCCGCTGAATGTCCTGATTATATCTACCAGACAGAACTGGGTGACTCTGTCCTGCTACTGACCTGTGTGTCAGTTAGTTGTAGGTGTGTGTGAAATACATGTACTGGTAATAAATATTGTAATACATAATACAGTAAATTCATTTAACTGGCGCCTGAAACGCTCAACAACAGCACCGTCGTTAGCACTACTCGCTTCGCCGTGCTCCACCTTATTACATATACCGTGAGGATTTCTAAACCGCCACAACCAACCTGTGGAAGGAAGCCTTTACAGTTTATTCCCATGGGGTGAACAAGCTTATCGGTGGCGGACATTATCTACACACCGCACACACTCATGATCACGCAGCACAGATAGTGCTACACGATTCTTCTTCTTCTTCTGCTACACTTAGGTTGTAAACACTGGCGCGCTCATGAGACCTAGTGGACAAAGTGTAGTATGACACCGACTGAACTCAGTATAACCGATTGAGCGGACAGAAGGGGATTTTGACCGGACGAGCGGACTTAGTCCAGATAATCCGAAGTCCGTACAATCGGGGTTCGGTCGAACGAGGTTCGACTGTATAAGTTTAATATTAGCTTTAGCACATCATACAACTTTAGTTATTCGTTTTATGGCCACAAATGAGTTCAACAAAATATCACTGAGAATACTTTATTCTGCTTGTGTGTTGGGTTTTGATTTTGCAGTGATTCTGGTATGTTATTTGAAAAAAAAAAAAACAAACAAACGAAAAAATTCATGTGTGAACTCCAAACTCGCACACTGAGTTTGATCAGTTTCTATCTGTAAGAGAACTATCTTCTATTATGCAACATCTTAGTCAATCAATATCCATGTTGTATTTACTCTGTGACACAGAAGAACAGATCCATGCAATTTATAGCCGTTGATGTTGTACATATGTCTGATCTATGAGCTGTACAACACGTGCCTACTGCACGTACAAGGATTGAACATTTGGACACTTTCACACATTCGCAGTCAGCAGCCGTGAAGAAAGCTAATCGTGAGGCTCATCTCAGTTAGCATTACCGTCAGAGTGCTTCGTAAAATGAACTTCAAGTTTAACTGGTGACTGAAGGCTAACTAGTAGATGCTTCTTAAAAATACATAAAAACACCTTTTTTTTTGCAATGATATTTGAAAGTAAAAGCGAGTTTAGGATTTTAATAAGTAAGATAGCTTGGATCTTAGAGAACATAAAGAAACATTTTTTGAGCTGAATATATGATCATATGATGTCATTTTTAAAGTCTTGACATGTTTTCCTCTGGTGTAGAACAGTGCTGTAGCGGTTAAGCCCCCCTGACACTTGTACGATTCTGTGGCACACATTGAAACAACTCGAACGCAAACTATTCGTAAACTGGCGTGAAGTGTGCGTAAACCCGTCGTGACTGCGTGCCATGTCGGGACGAGAATTTTGAAAAGTACAAAATTTTGGTTGCGACAAAATTTCGCGACCGGGTCGTGAACTATGCGCAAACTGTTCGTGAACTCGTCGGGACGATGCGAGAGGATGCGGGATGATGCGTGCCAGTACGTGGCAGTTGCGCGCCATGCCACGCACAGTTCACGAACAGCTCACGTTGAGTTCAACCTCTTCAGTGTGTACCCCGCCTTTTGTCCAAGATCAGCTTTGATTGGCTCCAGCTTCAGAATCAGAAACAGAATAATTTAATGATCCTGGAGGAAAGTGGAATAGATCGATATCATTGAATTTTATAATATACAAGTAATATTTGCACATATACTAGTAAATAATATGCAAAACATAAGAACTTATACCAACAGAAAAAAAAAATATTGCACATATCCAAAAATATAATTGTCCTTTTAGGAACAAAAGTAACTGAAGAATAAAAAATATAAACAAAATGCAATTCAGCCTCTGTTATACACATAATACTCGTTTTCTTACTTTCTCTCCTGTTATATTCTCCCTGTATGATTTAGCACGGTGATGCATACGGACCGTACAGGAACAGCTACAGAGGTGCATAATTATGTAGCATACACGCCGGACATAAAAGAGTAGTTTTCTGCATACACAGTTAGTTAGATAAGCTTACTATATTTTCTTGTATATGCTTCTATAGAATATGCATGTAATATGCATGTAATAGTATTACCAGGGAAGTTGTACTTTTTAGTGATTTAACTTGTTTTTAAAGCATAGCGGTAAAGCAGGCTTATAAATATTTATAAAGAAATATAATATTTTTATATTTTAACAGTAATTGTAATGACTATATCCAGTAAATTGCTATTCAGCGGGTTATAAGGATTTTATTTCTCCCATGCATTAGGGATGTATCTGAAAGGACTTTTTTCAATGACATAAAATAAACTATAAATTCTACTGCTTATGAAATGATTTCCCGTCTCTTTTCTGTAAGTACAGTTAATTGCTGCACAAGACGGCATGATAAAAAGTAAGAATACTTTGTAAAACAATAAAAATACGGAGGAAGAATAACAGAAGAATAACACGTTTATGAATGGGGATTGCTTTGTTTGGACCAGCAGGTGGCCAAAGCAAGCAATGTTTTGGGGCAGCAGCATGGCGGCTGAAGCATATCCGGTTACTTCAGCTTCAGCAGCCCTATGCAACATCCAAGGGGTTATTTTTAGATCAGTGCTTCCATCTCAGGAGAATTACAGCGATATCCACGTCCCCTGTGAATAATTGCTGTCCATGCTGTATCTTCAGGTTCAGAGGGCATCGTGGCCTGTCGTCTGCTGAGTGGCGCCCCCTGTCTGTTGCACTGTCGGGTACATGGTGCCTCTATGGCTACATGGCTGCGTTCTCCTCTGCCTGCTTTCCCTGACTGTCTCCTCTATCACTGTCAGAGAGTCCTGCAAGAACACTGAGCATCAATCAACTGAAATGTCTCGGTCTTTCTGCTAATTCGGTGTGATTGAAGATTGGGATTGAAGAAGCCTTGAAGTGATGACTGACTGTAAAGCAATATCTATCCGTTGTCTTTCTTTAACAAACTGCTTTGTAATCCTAATGGTGGTGGTGGTTTTTTTTTTTATTTTATTTTATAATTTTTTTTTTTTGTTTGTTTGTTTTTTTTCTTTCTAATTGATCTAATTTTCAGAGCGGCAAGTGTCGCATTAATGTGTGTGTGTATATATATATATATAAACATATATTTATTGGTTTTCACATTTTTAAGCCTTTTTGTCTTTCTTTTTCCATTTTATTTCTTTGTTTGAGAAGGAAATGTTACATATTCACACACTTCATTGGTTCCTGTATTAATTACAACAGTATTTCTTACGAAAGTCCATTAATGAAGCAGCCATGTCTTCCTTTAGAGCTGTAGAGGAAATATATTTTATAAAACATTACATGTGCAGACGAGTGAATTTTTTTTTTTTTTTTTTTTTTTAATTGAACCATGTGGTGGATTATTACTGTAAACACAGTACACGAGTATGTTTCCCCCAGAGCAGGTAAGTATACGATAAAAGAAACACACATTCGTTATATGTGAATTTTTTTTTTGTGACCCCGTGTGGCAAAATGTGTCACAATGAGAAATTTTATCGTCACACAACACAATGCAACGCACCCAATGTGATAGACACGGTATCTATCAATAAATAGTATCTACAAACTGATTGGTTACCGCTCAAACCTTGTCATGTTGGAGTTCAGCTCAGCATATCCACCCACTTTACGTTGCATTTGGCAGATACCCTTATCCACAGTGACATACAGTGCTGTACAAATTGTTTTTGCCCCTGACCAATTTCTGACATTTTTTTGCACGTTTGTCATTATCATCCATTTCAGATCAAGCAAACCTAAATATTATACACAGATAAACATGAGTAAACACAAAATGCAGTCTTTAGTGCCAATTGCATTTATTAAGGGAAAAAAAAAACCATCTGAATCTACAAAGCCCCATGTGAATAAGTAATTGCCCCTAAACCTAATATCTGGTTGAACCACCTTTTGCAGCAATAACTGCAGTCAAGCGTTTGCGATAAGGAGGCGATGAGTCTTTCACATCGCTGTGATGGGATTTTGGCCCACTCTTCTCTGCAGAATTGTTTAAGATCAACCAGATTGGATGGTTTTCGTACATGAGCAGCCTTTTCAAGGTCATGCCACAGCATCTCAATAGGGTTCAGGTCGGGACTTTGACTAGGCCGCTCCAAAACGCTTATTTTGTTCTTTTTTTAGCCATTCAAGAAGTGGACTTGCTGGTGTGCTTCGGATCATTGTTTTGCTGCAAAACTCAGGTGCACTTTAGCTTGAGGTCTCAAACTGATGGACTAAAATTCTTCGCCAGGATTTCTTGGCAATTCTTCAAAAAGACTTCAATAACAGGCTCAGTTAAGATACACAACAGAGGTACAGTTTGGATTAGGCTATATAGTTGGTACTGTCGGAATTCAGACCCCTTTCTGAGTGGACATATCCCAGAGTGGTCAAAAAGGTCCCTGTTACCTTAAGCAGTTTTAACTATTTTCCCTTTAAACACCAATAGTTTAACTAAACTTTTCTATAGCCAAATAACTTTTAAAAATAAAAGAGTTTCTTACAACAGGATGAGAAGAAGCAAGTATTATTTTATTCAGTGTCACTGAAGGAAGTCAGCCAAGATCTCACACCTCCCTCTTCCCAGCTGAGTTCGACAATTTCTTCACAATACCTTGGTTTATGTACGTTCTCAGTTATAGTACAACCTCTCATTACTTCATCTTATCATCCACCTGCTTCCCCTTCTCCTTTGGTTTCCACGCTTTTTCTTTTTCCATTATTTTCAATTTGTTTTTGACCTTGACAAATCCCTCCTTTTAATCACAATTTCTTTCCCATGTCAGTTCCCCTTATTTTCGGCTCCAGGTGGGCTGATAAAAAATAAAAAGAGGTTGTACTTAAACATTTACTTCCGTGTTCAACTTCATTCAGCAGTTCCCACTTGGACTGTTTACACTGCTTTACACAATATAGCTTCCTTTCTGTTTATAATGAGTAAATATTCTTAATTGTTTAACTACGTTAAACCTTATGGTATCTGTTAGTATGCTTTAAATGAATACTGTATCATTCTTATCAGTATACCAGTGCCTGTTCACATCAGCCCATGGTGTGCACCTGCGTCTGGGAGTTTCTCATATTCTCAAAGATAGCACAATCTCTCATACACATGCACGGTGGACTTAATTCGCTTATTTCTTATTTCTCAGCTGGCCCTCCTCGCCGTTCCTCTAGTGATGTCAAGATCTATCAAATGTACCGGCTTACTGTCCTGGCGATGGAGCTGACCACATTTCTAGAGCATTTATCAGAGTGTTGAATCCCTGAGAATCCCTATCTGACACATTACATCGCTCGTGATGTTCTAGGAGGGGTCACAGACCAAGCCTAATGCCTGTGAACAGGCCACACAGGTTTACTTTTGCTACGGAAACCCATTTCCACCCACCTCGTCTGTTTCTGCCATGGCTCAAAGCACCCAGACCAAAGACATCACTGCAGACGCTGCATCATTCAACTCTCTCTCACCTCGTTGGACTCCCCTATCTCCCTCTCTCTGGGATTCACTCCGCTGGACCCCACAATCACCTCAATCTCCCTTCCTGTGGGATACAGCCAGTGGCTATAGCCCAACGTCACTTACGACACACTTTGTTGATAGTGAATTTGACTTATTAACACCATCCTCACCAGTCTGATGTTTTTCTTTCTCGTTGTAATATTGTTCTTAATAAACAGCCTTTCTACCCTACTCTGGCGTCTCTCTCTCTCTCTCTCTCTCTCTCTCTCTCTCTCCCCCTCTGCGTAATAATTCTCTCCCTGTGCACTGGCACACTGATAAGACTTCACACAGTCACGGTTACATGAACACACACACATATTGTCTGGTTACACAGCTCTAAGAGTTATGAACTACTTTCCTCAGTGGCTATTAAACTCAATGCTAATGATTTTGGATTATTGATTACAATTTAACAACATAATCACATTGATTTTTGTTCGTATAATCACACATTGCTTATAAATCGATCATTTATAAATTCATCATCGTGATTGGCTTTAAATCATATATAACTTGTAGATTGATTATTGTGGCTAATTCTAAATTACGTATAGCCTATAGATTGAGTATTATAACTGATTCTTCCTGCAGTAGTACTTCTAATAATTTCATTACCAGTTTGAGAAGAAAAAAAAAAAAAAACGGTCCCAGAATAATCTAGAATTATTCATCAGGTCGTCTAGTATAAGCCTGCAAATCTTTCTGCAATTCCGGGTCAGTAATAACAGAGGAGGTACTTTTAGCGCTAACTGTCCACAACAACAAAGTGACAATTTTTGTACTTCCGCTGTAAAAATCCTACCTGTGTATTAATTTGAAGGCCTCTCTACACCAGGCTCTACACACTCTACTCCCTTCGAACAGAATACATGTCACGAGAACGCCGGCAAACTTTAGTTTCCCTTTGCTAGGAATGAGGTTGTTTTCAAAGTCAGTCATCTCCTGCATATTGACTATCAAATGGAATCACTAGATGGTGTCTTTATGATGGTGTCTCTATTTATAATCACAATTTCACTTTGCTATTCCCTAGTTTATGATTAGTCTGTTCGCATTCCGGTTCCTTTTGCCAGCATGGGTCATATTCAATAAATACGATCAAACTGTAATAATTGGTAATAATCAGAAATTAATATGGTAATAACTGTGTTTAAAAAATACTGAACTAACTTACACTTGAAAAATGAGAAAGCTGTAGTGTTTGGTTATAATATTAAGGTATAAAGTGCAAGAACATAAAAACTTAAAAAACTGAGTAATATGTAAGAAAACCATGTTGTGTCCTGATGAGTGTATCACACAAATTTCCTACAGGAATGAAATACTCCATTTAGTTCTATTAATTATTTGTTTGTTTCTTTTAAGCCACTAAGTGATAGTCACGTTACCTTGGTTCTTAAATTTTCCACTTTCATTTTTTATTTTTATTTGTTCTCTTAGATTTATTAGAACACATGTAAACAGGGGTGTGTGAATGATAATTCTTTCCACTCTGCCACATTTATACAGCATTATACCAAACCAGAGCTCATTATTGCTTGTCTGAGCTCGGTTTGCGCGGTATGAACCTCATGGCCAGGTTCTGTGTGTCTTCCTCTACAGGCTGCTGTGAGAGGTTGTTGGTTTGCTTAATGGTGTTGACGGTACAGCCGGGCTGAGGACACACTGTGTACTGCGACAGAAGGGTCACAAGTATGGCCTTCAGCATCACCATGGATATGTGCTTCCCTACACAGGCACGTGGGCCACAGCCAAACGGCTGGAAGAAACGACTCGGCACCTGGGAGTTCAGGAGTGTGGGTTAACAAAGATTTTTTTTTTCTTCAATAGTTTCAAAAAGTTCAATAAATACATTATTCTGACATTACTGCTAAGAAAAAGTACCTGAAAGTACTTTTAAAACATATAGCATGCAATTGGGTGGCATTTACTGTATCTGTTGATAAATAGTGATCCAACGACAAATGAGAAATGTGTGCAAGTAATCCTCTATGTAGTGCTTGAGAGTTTGAGACCCCTTTATAATTGTATAAATTTCTGCAATATTATGACCTAAAACTTCAGATGAATGAAAGGAGATAAAGAGTACCCAATTCAATAAACAATACAAAAATGTCACACTTGGTCATCTATTCATTGAGGAAAATAATCCAGTACAGTGGTACCTTGAGATACGAGTTTAATTCGTTCCGGGGGCGTGCTCGTAACTCAAAACACTCGTATCTCAAATCAATTTTCCCCATAGAAAATAACTGAAAACCATTTAATCCGTTCCAGCCCTCCAAAAACCCC
>JAQNCB010000022.1:25676449-25687934 GCA_030068295.1 Euristhmus nudiceps | reverse complement strand
GTGATGGTCTGGGGAGGCATTTCTTTGGAGGGCCACAAAGCCCTCCGTGTGCTAGTCACGGGTACCTTGACAGCCATTAGGTTCTGGGATGAGATCCTGAGACCCACTGTGAGACTATATGCTGGTGCATCGGGCTCTGGGTTCCTTCTGACGCATGACAAGTGCTTGGCGTCTTGTGGCCGGAGTGGAGTGTGTCAGCAGTTCCTGCATGAGGTCTGCGCTTTCCGAGTGCTTTTCTTGTTATTACTTAAAATGTAATAATTTAACAGTCAATGGTATTTTTATTATGCTTTTAGGCCACTGAGCTAGTTAGTTGTGATGGATTTTTAAAAATCCATCGGTTTAAGATGTGTGTGTTTGATTTTTGTGCTGCATAGCAACAAATTCTTGCTCAGCCTTTACACTTTGCTAAAACACACGACGTAAAAATATTTAGCTTGTTAAAAGAATATTATCATCGAGCAGCTAATGTGTAGATTTTACAACGTATTATTAATAATAATAACTAGAAAGAACGCTTAAACACCAGGGAGAGAAATGAGTGGCTGTGAGACTCAGCTGGACTCCCAGACTCGGTGTATTTTTAGCCGCATTATAAGATAAAAGGTATTTTACGCCCTTGTGAGAAGGATGTAAAGGTCAACAACTTCAGTGTTCATGCAGGTTCCATGTGATATATGCAGACTGCATTCCATTATGGCTGTTTGTCTCATAGATACGAGTGAGACAGCAGTCACTTTTGGCTTCTGACCCAATCAACCATCAGCAGCTCTCGTTCCCAGCTAACCACCACAGAATTCAGCTTCTGCTTCACTTCTGACTGTCAGACTACACCATATCTGATCTCGGACGTTTCTGAGCTGCTATGGAAACAGAAAAGTTGCAGAATGCGTACACAGGAGCCGAATGACTGTTTCAGTGTCTGTTTGATTAGAAACATGCCTTAAGATTCCCGAATTCAACAGTGCTGAGCGGAGTGACACATCTGCTGTGGCCACTTACTTGTCTGTCCATCCAGTTAATTTTCATCCATTCTGCAGGTGCGCTAGCCCCAATCCTGGCTGGCATTGGGTGAAATGCCGGATATACCTCGGGCAGGTTGCCAAACTCATGAGGTTGGTACAGAGAGACAGACAATGATTCACACTCATATTCAGACCAATAGCCAGTACGCACAAGCCAGCTGAGTTAATCCTTATGTCTTTGGATTGTAAGAAACCAGAGGCACTTATTGACACGGCTGTAGTGGTGGGTACACGCCGTCTACCTACTTGTTTTAGTGGCTGAGTTGCATGTACTGACTTAATTTGGGCTACTTTATAGTTGATCAACGTAAATTTCCGCGAATGTGTAAATAAAAAGCGGAGATGAAGAGCTAAATAGTTTCAAAGCCCCTCCCAGATGTGGAGATGAAGAGCTAAATAGTTTCAAAGCCCCTCCCAGACGTGGAGATGAAGAGCTAAATGGTTTCAAAGCGCACGGTCACAGCTGTATCCATAGAATGTTGTCCACGTAAGTTGAAAGCATGTACCAGTTAGCATAGGTGAATGCGTCTATATCCCTTTAAAATGACAAAAATAAAACTGGTCTGACCTGAAATCAGGCCAGGGGGAAAAAAAAAACAAAAACAAAAAATCAGCAAACACAGGTAATGCGATGTTGACAACTACAACTGTTGTCTTTTACACACCTTCTCTGATGTGTAAAGCAGACTTCTAGCCCATATCCGCCATCTCCTAATGCAGTACATCATTGTAAGAACAAAAGCCAGGGATATGGGAGACCACATTTAAGAGATGGTTCTGGGAGTCATGTGTGATTTGGTCATTAATTGAGTGGCTCTGTTTACAGTTGAGATATAGGAATGGATCGTGAATGTGTACAGTCTACTGCACATATAATGTTGGTTAGATCAGCAGCAAAATGAAATTTCTTGACGTCCTGTTTATGGTCAGTATAGGGGACTTTATATATTATATATTGCCTGCACAGTAGATTTATACTCTTTAGGACTCATAGGAGGATGTATCCTGTTCATAAGTGAAAAAATAAAAAGCTCGTAGGTGAAACTTACGAATGAATTTGTCTGAAAGAACAGTTTATGGATGAAGCCCAATGTTTTTCGTGTTATGGCTGATCTGGGTCTATTCCTCTGTAAAATAGATGGTTTTGTGGGATCCATGGTATGCAGTGGTAAGTACCTACTAAAGGTTGTCAAAGAACAGACAGTCAGTGACCTGGCAAGTGGGGCATGGGTACCCAAGACCCAATGGAGACAAAGCTGTACAAGCCAGTGCAAGCCAAGGGCATTACCTTTTCTTTTGCTATTTCCAGGGCATGATCGTACCTCTTCAGGGCTACTTCTAAGATAGAAGATCAGGGTATTTGGCCTGATGATTACCCCTGGGTCAGGTGAGGCCAACTGTTGTGTAAGGTAGCGTCAATGTTGCAGGCAGGGTTTACTCTTTCAGTCAGTGATTTTTTTTAAAGATTCATTTATTGAACTTTTTAAAACAATGGAAATCATTCAGCTGAACGTTTGTCAAAAGATAAAATGATTTCATAGTGACTAGCATTAGCTGTCATGGTAAAGTTTGTTTACATAAAGCTAAAAAAATAAAACGAAACATAAAACAACATAATTTATTTGCAAGATATAGCATACCAACTTACTTTTAGGTAAAATATAAATTTTACACCATAACTCCATAAAATTCTGTTTAGCATAGATTAGCATTTGTGTTATATTTGGGCTCTCCGTGTAAATAGTTGCAGAAGTACTTGTTTTTTCTTTTTGTTTGCTGCGATGGACACTTCATGTAAATAGTGATACACTTCAGTTTGCTAAACTACACTTTGTGTTGCTTTATTGCTTTCTGCCCTCCGGCAGCCAGCATTGTAAGCATAGCATTTTCCGAGCTTTAATTTCCTTATCTTGGCTTCACTGGAATAAAGCAGGAAGAGGTAAACAGCTGCAAACAATCTTCCACTTTGGTCTCCATTGAATTTATTCTCATTATTTCTTCCATGGTTCAGGCATCTGAGGCAGAGTGGGGGGGTATTTACAGCAAGGCAGCATGTTAAGGGTGGGGCAACTGCTGGACTATGGGTGTGATGATAGTAATGTAAACAGGTTTTCGGCTAGAAAAGCTCCAGGCTACACGCCTTGGGTAGTCTTGCTGTTTATGCTCGAAAAGTATTCAGAACACACATGCACTGCGGTATGTGGGGCTGGTGAACCACATCCTGTTATGGCTAATCGGTGCACTCATAACAATTCTGGGTGCATGACTATTAACCTGGCGATCGGAGCATCGAATCCGGTTAATGCACAGCCATCTGTGCCGGGAGTCCATGGAAGCTAATTGGCTGAGCTCTTATGGAAGGGTGAGACGGCATACGCTGAGTTCCCTGTCACTCACAGCGATCGCTAGTCAATCATGGGTGTCTGCGAGCTCATTCGTACGAGAGTGCGAAATGCGAGTTCCCTCCGAATGTTTTAAATTGTTCTCAAATACGCATGGCGCCGCTCTTCGAAAAGAGGCAGGTGGCTACCATTGCATGTCATGGAGGGGGCATGTGCATGCTTTCACCGCTCCCGGGTCGGTGGGGGTTGTGCGATAGGGAAGGCAATACCTGATGGGTGGGAATTGGATACTAAATTGGAAATTAGTGTGTGGGGGAAAAATTATGCTACAACACGGAACCATGTCTTTCACATCTATCTGTTAAATAAGTTCCCGTTATTACTTTAGCCTCTCTCTTTTCTCTTGAAATTATTTGACAAAAGCAACTTGTCGGTTTTTCAGAGAAATCACAAAGACTTCCTTCCTGAAAAGTTGACTGTATTGAAAAAAATTACTCACCGTCACAAAAACACTGACACTCAAGATTCTATTTGTGTTGATGTGAAATTAACATGTCCTTGAAAGAAAAAAAAAAAAAAAGTATCAAAAGGTAATATACAGTCGAACCTCGCTCGTACGGACTAAAAAGGGGGTGGGGTGTCCGGGTGAGTGAATAGTCCGTCAGAGTGAAGTGTTTTATTTTTTTTAATTTTTTATTTATTTATTTTTTTTAAATGAGGGCTATACTCTATACTAAATACTGTACAAGTAAAATCACCTCAAATTTCTGTAAAAGTGCAGTAGTACTGAACATTTAACACCCAAATAATACATTTATATTGTACCTGTACAGTAAATACATGTAATACATATTATAATACATAATACAGTCGTTCATTTAATGTAGTGCTAGCGTTGCATGCTCACAAATTATACTTAAAAAATAATAATAATAAAATTTGGTTGTCCGTACGACCCGAAATCCGGTCCATCGGGGTCCGGGCGAGCGAGTTTCAACTGTAAATTGTTTTAAGTGAATATCGTACTGATGCTCCTTCATCCCCACATAGGGATTTCACATTGCCTATCCGCCCGTATCCTTGATGAAGCCACTGGATTACCTCTCACTAATCCCTCTCAGGCCAATAGCACTATGACGCACTTGAGCCGTTATCCCTGAGCCTGTGCTGGAGCTCGAATGATCCTGCCATCCGATGTTAGGCTACTCTGGGCTGTGGTAATCCCAGTGGGTGTCCTACTTTATTCATATCGCCTCCTGCTATCCAACAAATCATGGCAGAGCCGAGGATACAACCACCCTATACACACACACACTAGAGTAAATACAAGAACATAATCCCTATATGTAAATAAACAATGATGTCTGGTGTAGTTACAGCATACGTGATGAAAGGAATTCAGATTATATTGATTTAAAGCAGCCTGTAGCAGGAGCAAAGATCAATACTCGGGTTGTTCGTTTTAAATATGGATAAAAACACAATAATATATCAGTGAGAGTTAAGGTTTCTCAGATAAACACCATCATTTTTTGACCCAAATGGTTATAGGCAAATGTACTTTTCAGGGCTGTGCCAAGTGTGTGTGCGCAAGTGTACGTGCACCATAAGTGTGCAGACATGGCAAACAGTCTGCATACACAACAGTCACGTAGTGTGGGTACCGACAGGTCTGGGCACGTTTCTCTGGTATTAACACTAGCAGGTTTGCGTATCTTCTAATCAGGATGAAGGCAGTGAGACATTTCTGATGCGATTGCTTACTTTACTCTGACACGTGATATTTCCCTGAGTGATAGATCAGTACATCAGAACATATTAATCACAGGATGTATTCCTGTATTCATCCCCACATAAGAGACGCCTTTCTGGCCCTCGCCCATACTTTGGAGATCACTCATGCTTAGTTGAGTAACCACTATGCTTTTGTTAGGGGTCATGGTTTATCCCGAGAGTTTTCAGGGAACAAGTGCAAATAATGTGAAGTATTATTTGTGAAATTGAAACAAACAAACAAAAAAAGAACAAAATAATAATGTTAGTTCAAATGGCAGCACTTTCCGAATGTGATAGATTTTTCTAGTTCTTTTTCCCATCCATCCATTTTTACCTCCGCCAGGAGGTTATGTAATCATCGGAGTTTGTTGGTCTGTCTGTCTGTTTGTTAACAGCATAACTCAAAAAATTATGGACGGATTTCCACGAAATTTTTACCGAATGTCTGGAAGAGCAAAAGTAACAATCGATTAGATTTTGGAGGTGAATCGGATCACCGTCTAGCTCCAGGATTTTTTTTTTTTTGAAGTATTCTTGACTATGGCGAGATAGAAACATTTTTGTCAAAACCGGCCTTAACTCATCAGATATTACTTGGAATCATTAGCAAAAATTCTCCAGACATCAACATTGTGTGTACTGTATTTCAAAATGAAGAAAAGAGTTTAGTGACCCTATGGCCTGGAGGAGGTTTGCGCTCTCCGAGTGCTTTTCTATTCTAAGATGTTTTTTTTTTGTAATTAGGGTTGCGGGGAGGCTGGCACCCATCCCAGCAGATTCTGGGCGAGGGCGGGGTACACCCTGGATAGGTTTTTTTCTTTTTAAAACCGCTAATTAATTTGCCTCCGACCCCTGTTAAATAACCTATTAAAATACTAAAGACCCCACGCACTAACTTCTTTTTTATCACAATTTCTCATTTATTATATTTACACAAATTTTTTTCACTCAGGTTGTCATGCATCTCTATAGAGTAGTAGTAGTATTGCCCATCTTCACTGCATAATTCATGCACATGTCATTCCTTTAAGTAATACAGATGCTTACAGTATTTTAACATAAATGACCATAAAAGGCACAAAAATGGTACTTTTTAAGCCTGTGGATTACTAGCTGTGGCTGAACCAATGGTAAGCAGTCATTCATCCCCCGACCAGTGCATGTAAATAAGTAGATCTGTGATTTAAAAAAAAAATTATTATTATTTTTTTTTTTTCAAGAAGCAACTATGGCTGGCAATTTGGTGAAAATGGGTGGAAATGGTTACCCATTTGACCCAGAGAGGTAGGAGTCTTGTACACAGACAGTGAGACATCACATTCTAGTGATTCTGAGGACGAGAAAGCTGCCAGAGATGTGCATGACGGTAAATCCAAAATGGCTAATGCAGCTCAATTTTTGCAAAGTCGGCTGTCATCAGATGGTTTACGAGCACAAAGAAATGTTTTCCGCAAATTTCTGTGCTTGTTGTTTGTGCAGCTCAGCAGCTCAACACTGGCCGGTAACGTGTTATGATGCACGGGTCAACGGCATACCCCAGCCAATCAAAGTTCAAACTCAAATCAAACTTTCCACTAAGCATGCACAGTGTCACAGCACTCACCAGCGAGTAACACTAATTCAACCCCGGTACCTTTTAAACAAACGCAGTGATCGCCAGTGAAAATACTTGCTGATTTTATTATAGTATACCAGCAGGATTTATACTCCAGTGGTGACTGGAGATATAATGGCGTGGAATATTATCAGAATTTAATTTAGAGACCGTACTCTAAATACTATTTCTCCATAAAATAAATTCCTCTATTAGGAAGCCTATCTCGGCTGATAACTGGGTGGAAGTGGGGTACACTGACTAGCTCACCAGACCATTGCGGGGCCAACACGTACACAACTATTTACACCCAGGGGCAATTTGGAACGACGAATTCGCCTTATGTCTTCTACTGTGGGAGAAAACCAGAGTATCTGGAGGAAACCCAGGGAAGCAAAAGGAGATCGGTCTTGACATGCAGCCACTTTAGACTGACTAAACGCATATTTAGATGCAGTTTGACAAATAAAAGGTTCATTGCACTTCAAATCATGTAAGATTAAAGCAGACAATTTACCAAGTGCATGACAATCGCAGGAATTTTAATCAGTGTTTTGTCTGCCGGTCTGTCATATCTAATCAGACATCTCGCAATATACAACACGAATGAGTGTGGGAAAGATTACTCGATTGAACCAGTTTGCCAGCGGGACCTACACAGGCCACTGTGCCACCCGTGAAAGAAAAATACAGCCTTGTGCAAGTGCGAGGTCATTCAGTGTGAAAAGCCCGAAAACTGACCGTTATTACTGATTCAGCTTCCTGTTTTGAAACAACAGAGAAGACAGTTCATCGCACTTCACCGACACAAACAAACATGAAATCATTTTGTTATGCTGGTAAAAATCTAGATTTCTCCTTCTTAGCAGGTGGGTTTATATTTCTTTCCATCTTTTCCCCCTCATTTCTTCTTTTAAAATTGATTCCTAGATGACGAGGTAAGATTGAATGCATCTCTACACAAGGTAAACACAACCAACCCCAAAATATGAGCTTGATTCAGCATTAAATTAAGCTACAGTCCAATAATTCCCCCTTTTTTTTTTAAATATAGATTTATATTTACAGCATTTGCCAGGTGTCTTTATTCAGCAAGGTTTACATTTTTATCTCCTTTATACAACTGAGCAGTTAAGAGCTTTGCTCAGGAGCCCACCAGACCCCACCCCAACCTGAACACTATCCCAGAGCCTTAACCACTGACCCACCAATGGCTTCATCACAGTTACACCATAGTTATCTGCAAAACGTGCTACATTGCCAGAAATACTTTCTATTAAATGGGATTGAATACTTACATTTATGGCATTTGGCAGGCTTAACCACGGTGGCTTACGCAAGTGCATCGCAGACTCCATCGATAAAGCCGTCCTGAAACTAGTTCACCAGTACAGATTGATTTATTAGTGAAGGTGCCAATCTCATCCTTTTACATTGAGTACCGTAGTTACAAAGACTTTATAGGATATAACAGGATTCTAAATAAGGCACACACACACACAAAAAAAAAAACCCTTTGTTTCCGGTCACCCGACCGACTCACTTTTTTTTCCCGCCAACGCTAAAGTTTTTCTTCATGTGTTATTGTAACCCAGTGCTTATTTAATAACAGACTCTTATTCAGTGTCAATGGGTACATTCTCTCGAAGAATCTCAAGCGGGAAAGTTCACTTGAGCTGTGCTGAGAGAGAAGGGGGTGGGTGGGGCGGAGCACAGAGCAGGGGTGCACGCACTTCATCTCCGCGTGTGTTACGGGCTTTGGGGGGGACCTACAGACCCAAAATTATGCTGCAATGTTACCGGAAACAAAAAGGGTTTTTAATGGCCTTATACAAAGTCAGTTTATTTCCAATTATTCTGCCATCCTGAGAGTGATGGTATTTCGTACAACTCCTCTGGACCCTTACACAGGTTGCTGCACGTTTCATTTACTTCCATTTCTAGGTCTTTACAGTAAAACAGGTACAAACTTACCACATGCTTGCAGTAGTTCGCACCAAGACATGCACTTCTCCATTCCTTTGCAGCTTTTTCATGAAACAAAATTTTATTAACTTCAGGAATAAATACAATATTTATGCACATTTTAATTTATTTCTATTCTATAAAAATGCCATCATTCTGCAGAATGCTCAACACTGCTGGGATTATCCAAAGCACAGCACACAGCACCCCTGCTAGTGTAATCTTAGTTTGCATTATATGGATGTATTACTCCAGATTGCCTGAAGTTCATATACCAGTCTTTATATCTCCATAAAAAGGACAAACAGACAATAACTGAGGCAGAAACATTGCATTTATTTAATTTATTTCTAAAAAGGAGCACAGAATTAAATAATAAATTTGACAGACATCATTCCTTGCAGTAGAAAAAAAAAACCCACCATGTCCAGCCCTTATAGACAAAATCAACATACATAATCCATCTCTAAAATAAACAGTAGCCAACGACATCAGCCATTTCCATTAAAATTATTCACATTCAATCATTTACAACGACCAGACTGCCTTTTTCTTTCCTTCCTAATGGGAAAACAGGAAGCAAGCGTGAGAAACTCAATCTCATAAATACCCCACTTGCATCTGAATTACTCCACTTCCCAAAACTTGCACTGGTTAACATTCAATACCCCGATCATTCCATCTCACAAATCAATGAAACAACACAGAGAAAAAACACTGGTATCATCAGACAGCAGCAAACATGGAAAATGAGACATGGCAGAAAGTCAAGTTTTATGTGCAATGCAAAGATATACAAACTGAACTAAAGAAGGATAAGGTGCGCGGATAGTGACATTTTCATGAACGTCCATAATGTACAACTTTCAGATTATTGCATCTGCTGCAAAGTGGCAAATAAAAATGGTACAACAAGATTACAGAAACTTCAACATGAAGCAATTTGATGTTGTACCAAATTACTCCACTTTCACATTCTTGAGTTTAAAGGCATCTCGCAAAGTGCAAACTCCCCGTTTCTAGTTTTCATGGAAGCGCATCCGTAAGAGCAACAGTGCATAACAGAGGAGGCTTTTCTTCTCTTGTTGAATGCACATCATTTCATTACGAGGAAGACGGGATTCGCTCAACACTGCACACAGATCAAGTTTACAGAATAATTCGTACGGAATCTACCGCACAGTAGTGACTCCTCAGAGGTGCAACTTGGTTTTGGACTAAAATTCCAATAATGCCACCATTTTTCTGAATTTTTCAAGACCTGACCATTTAAAAAAAAAAAAAAAAAAAAAAAAAAAAAAAAAAGTAATCGATTTTATGTTGTTTGTCTGTTTGGAACACTTCTAACCTTGGAAATGCTCTAGTGCACAAAAAAAAATAATTAGGTGAAATTACTCTTAACTGTATAGTGTTAAGATAGTTAGTATTTGACTCAAAATGCCTAAAGATCAATTCTCTTCAATATCCTAACCATTAACATTGGACACCTTGTACAAATGAGAACTCTCCCCCCAATATGATTCGTACAGGATCGGCATTTCGTTTTCAATTCAAATTCCTCTCAACTTTATTTCCTACTACAATCTCACTGTCAATTCTGAATTTCAAGCACCTCCTCCGAGAAGGGAGGTTTTCATTTTCAGGCAGCATGCACCCTCACCAGTACGGGGAGTTGTTCTCAAGTCGCCCCCAACTCTGCCACTCTGGGAAGAAACCACTACAGGTCCTTGGGCTCCCAAACTGATCAAACTCCATCTCAGGCCTTTTGCTGGTGCTTCCGGTTTCATGAGTTGTCGGATTGACATGTTTGGTCTGCTGGCTGTCAGTATTCACATGCGCCAGCCTGTAGTTCTTCCCATCGTTATTATCCCAATGCGTTTGGTCATGAGCGTCATACGAGATGCAGAACTCCACCTGATCGCCATATGGTACCGAACTCGGCAGGTCAGTGGTGAAGGAAAAGGTGTCGATGTCGGCGCAGCCATAAACATTATTCATATACACACAAGGAATATCCTTGTAGCTTTTCCATGAATCAAACGTTATTCGGACATGAACAGACTTCTCAAAGCTTACATTGCTAACTTTTATTGTGCCCATGAGGGATCGGTCCTGAATTACACAGTTCTCCAGACAAACCAGATTCTTCTGGAGACGGTTCCGAAAGTCCAGGTAGTCTGCAGCAGGCTGGGGGAAGTCCAAAACAAGATTCATCTTCTCCACCTTCAGGCCCACAATGGCTTCCTCCAAGTCCGATATCTCAAACTGCAAGTCTGGGGGTAAAACGGAGTCTTCCTCAAACTCCTTGAACACATGGATGGCTGTCAATGACATGCCTTTGGAGTCTGCAAAAACCACTTGCTTCTTGGTTTTGCCTTTAGGACTTTTCCACCCTCGGTTTGTGGCCTCCACTTTGGTCTTCGAGCTGATGCATGATCTCAGTGGTTTGAATGGCGTCACCAAGTTTCTGGACTTACAGTTCTCATAAGAACCAAGGAAGCTGCGAAGGGGCGGGGAGTGTGCCAGACAGATTCTCATGGCCACATCCACAGGCATGATGGGAGATGGCATCGGTCTAGGGTTCAAAATGTGCAAAACTCTGTGGATGGGGGGTTGGGACAAAAAGCAAACATACATTACTACATTTTACTGAGCCAGAGCTATGAAGAAAAAAAATGAAAAACTGTGTTGAAAACTACTACAAATCAACAGTAATACAGTGATCCCTCGCTATATTGCGCTTCAGTGCGTCACAGATTTTTTTAAAACATTCCTCCAAAAAA
>JAQNCB010000022.1:25431533-25444637 GCA_030068295.1 Euristhmus nudiceps | reverse complement strand
TAAGAATCCTTCAAAAAAAATCCTGGATCCAGACGGTGATCCGGATCACCTCCAAAATTTAATCGATTGTTACTTTTACTCTTCCGGACATTCGGTAAAAATTTGGTGAAAATCCGTCCATAACTTTTTGAGCTATGCTGTTAACAAACAAACAGACAAACAAACTCCGACGCTTACATAAGCTCCTGGCAGAGGTAACAAGGAGACAAAGGCTTTACCCCTTATTCCCCTCATCCACGCATATAGCACAGTCTTTATCCGGTTGATTTATATCACCCTGCTCTTTACACAACTGTTACTTAGAATCCCTGCAGCTATAATCTTTCAGAAGCGTGAAACATCCAGCACAGAGCAAGTTTAGACTGAAACAGCTTGCATTGATTTCACAACAACAAGACAGGCCCTGACCCAACTCTCGCTCTAACCTTAACCCGGAGCAACACGACTTAGAAACACGATACAGGTATCAAAAATAAAGAAATCTTAATGGGTTCCCAACTCACCCGTGCCTGGATTTAGCTCCAGTTTCCTGTTTCTTGTAAGTTTCATTCTGCACATCTTTCTCATCCTCTTCTTCCTCCCTGTCTTTAGCTTCAGCAGGCAGACCTTGTGTACAAACAGTGACTTCTTTAGGTTTCTGCTCTGTGCTTGGAGCTGTGTCCGGAGCATCTGCATTATCTCGATGTTTCTCCCTCCTGGTGTATTTGGATGTCAGGTCATCCAAGTTGGAATAGCGCTCTGCCAACTCGCGCCTCCTCTCGGCCTTGTAGCGTGCAATGCGTTCGGCTTTGGAGTCCAGCGAAGAGCCTGACAGAGTCTCTAACGCATCCATCCTCTTACAGAACAGCTCCCGGTGCCCAGGTTAAAAAATAAAAATAAAAAAATAGCTCACACTTCAGCTTCACCGACCTAAAGACTGGAGACAACGTTGGACTTGGAAGGTATTTTCCAGGGGAGGACTCGGTTTCACTTAAAGCATTTCACTCTGGAGAGAGAACAAATAAAGAGCATTAGCAATTTACTTAGCTCTATGATAGTAGTGACATCCTTAGTAGTACCCAACCTTTATAATTGAGAGCCTTAAATAAAATACTTGCAGAGCAAATTCTGGCACAAAGTCAGAAACCTGCTCAGACAAATGCAACATTTATTGCACGCAAAAGCACCAAAGTTCTGCAACACCCTTCCCACCAAGCTCTGCCTCTTATATATATACAGAGAGAGAGAGAGAAAGAGAGAGAGAGAGAGAGAGAGAGAGAGAGAGAGAGTCTGCAATTAGTCTATAGCAACAAAAGCTTTAGGCCAAAAAAAAAAAACCTTTGTTTCCAGTCACCCGACCGACTCACTTTTTTTTCCGCTGACTCTAAAGTTTTTTCATGTTTTTGTAACCCAGTGGTTATTTAATAACAGACTGTTATTCAGTGTCAATAGGTACACTGTCTCTTTAAGAATCTCAAGCGGGAAAGTTCACTTGAGCGGTGCTAAGAAAGAAGAAAGGGGTGGGACGGTGCGGAGCACGGAGTGGCGGCGTGGGGTGGGGGATGCGTGCACTCTTCATCTCCGCATCTGTGAGGAGCTTTGGGGGAAAAAAAACAAACAAAAAAAAACTTTTACCGACCTACCAACCCAAAATTATTCTGCAATGTTACCGGAAACAAATGTATTTTTTTTGGCCTTATCATCAACTGCACATTAAACCCCACCTTGTTCCCACACCTGATAATTAGCTTTTTCAATTCTACATCTAATCTACAAAGAAATTCAACAACCATTCTTTCAAATGCAGAGAGAGAAAAGAAAGAAAGGTCGAATCACACACTTATTTCTTCCTTCGTTTCTTATTAAGCATGAGCTCAAGCTAAAATTAGTAGCACTCCAAGAGACCCAGGATCTATTACTACTTTTCTTACCCCATCAATTCTCATCAACTCCAACCATTATCAGCCTGAACAACAGCTTTTATCGGCACTGCAGCTACATGTATCTGCACGTCTCCATCCTGATATGGACGGTCATGTGCTGACATCTGTATTACCATTCGTATCTCCTACTTCTAAGCAATCTGAGCATGTAGCAGCATGAGTGTGTGAGAGTGTGTACTGCTCGGAGAGCTTTGATAAATGCAGTGTGTGACGAGAAGACGTGTTTGCATTCGTGGGGGTTTGAGGGAGGTGGAGTGAGTTCGGCTCTGCTGGATCACAGCAGCACGGTGCAAGGGTTAATGGGCCACATCTGGGAGCTTGCGTTTAATAGTCCACACTGTGGGGGACCGAAAAAAGACCCAGAAGGAGAAAAGAGAGAGGAGGGAGGAGGGATGAAGAAAGAATGAAGAAGACAGCATGAACCAAACAAACGTAGCCTGAAGAAAGTGACTTCGATGTGTAAAAAAAAAAGTCAAAGGGTAGAATTTGTGAGAAAAGACGAAGCAATACATCACTACGAAGTAATGGAAAGCTCGACGGGGCATTTTGAGAAGTGCGAGGAGTGAAGGAATCATAGAAAGCCCAAAGAGGAGAGGTAGGAATGCTGATGATCTCAGCACAGCAGTCTCCGATGACATTTGCGACAGTCACAAATGAGTGATACGACAAAACTGGACCACAGCTGGTCGGCTTTGAGCTTAATTGTTAATCCCACCAAAATTCCATGTTATCTTTAAAAGAAGAATTAAAAGAAAACGAAGTAGAACAAATAGAAGCCTTTCTCCGTCGCATATTTATTACAGCACAGTTCAAGGGTCTGCCATGATGCAGCTGGAGCAAAGTGAGCTAAGGGCCTCGCTTAAGAGCCCCACAGTGGCAACTTGGCAGTGCTGGAGCTCGAACCCTGACCTTCTTTTCAGTAAACTGGCACCATGTGACACTTTTACTACTGGTAGCCTCCCTCAAGGGAAACATAAGTGAAAACAAGAGAACCATAGTATATGTTTTCTGTGCTAATGCACTATGCCTCACACACAATCAGGCCTCAACGTCACGAATGGTTCAACAGTTCCCTTTAACAGCCGCTAGCTTCCATTGGTAATTATTTTAAAATGACATAGAATTAAAGTGGTTCTGTTTCTGCTTTTGACTCATACCACTCAGTATGAAGCAAATACAGGGATCCCTCACTCCAAAGATGACAAATGCTTACTGAAGTCAAGTTAGTTAGTACAGTGCTTCTCAATTAAACGTCAAAGAAAAAATTTTGTGCGCCCCCACCGCACACGTGACTATAAATGGTATTATTTGTCTATAAAATTATTATTAGTACACCTCTACCTAGCAGTGTATCCTTATTAACATTAAAATAAAAAAGAAATATAACTCAACTTACAACAAATAAGAACTTTATTTAACATTCTTTCTCTTTTCTCTTCATATCGTTTGCTCGCTGCGAGAATCCACGACACCACAGCGCAACAATGAGTGCGCCGCTGCCAACTACTGTAATGGAGGTGCAATTACACTTAATTCTAGTACAGTATGGCAAAAAAAAAGCATGCACCCCAGGGTCACATGCGCACCCCCCCTGGCATCACACCGCGCCCCCCCTTGGGGGTCCCGCCCCACTATTTGAGAAGCAATGAGTTAATAGTTGCTAAAACTACATAGCATATCAGAATATCCAGTTTAAGGAAACAAATGCAACTTTATATTGAAAGCTACAATCTAGGTTATAAAACACATCATAATCCAGAGGATCTGCCCCATCTAGTCTTAATTTATTTCTTTTTTTATTGTAACTATAAATGAGTAAGTCAGCAACAGACTCCCCAGTAATAACAGGGCTCTGGCATAAAGCCCCAGCATCAATCAAAAACATGCAAAATGCTAACAACAATCCAAAACAACACTGAACAAATGACCTTACTGAGCGAATCCCAGGAGTAAATCTTATAATCATTCTGGAACTATGATTAGAAGAAAACGTAATTCAAAAAGTCATCTCGAGGCCTAATGTGCACTTTCTAGCATTACCTATAAAGGCTGGAGCCAGAGCAGAGTCATTTCAGAGCCAAAGAAAGGGACTTGCTTCATTGGGAAACATATTTTCTCTTTTTTTTCCACCAAACAAGGAGAGCTATGAGTCATTTAAAAAGCTGGGTATATCAACAAAGGAGTGATCTGTTTTTTTTTTTTTTTTTTACATAACACACTGAAAGCAACAGCTCAAAGAGCTTTAAAAGGCTTTCTACAACTAATACCTAAAAAAGGAGTTCGACTGAGAGGTAGTATATTTGTTTTCATGCTCAAACTGAGGTTCACATTTCTTTTTTTATTAATTAATTCATTATAAAAATATAATCTATCGCAATGTGTCAATGTATTCCATAATTTAAGTGGAATATGTTCAGTTTTGAGTATCTGCGATTGCTTGTTTCTGCTGCACAAAGGAATACGCTGCAAGACTGTTTGGTATGTCTCTTAGTATCCTTGACCTCTGAACTCTGCTTCAAAGAAACAAGGCTGCCGGCCAGTAGAGGAAGCTTTGTCTCAGTACATGCACACTGTGTCATATCCTGAAAGTATACAGTAACACACGAATAGCCGCACGGTTACTGAAATCAGTGTCCATCTGTTTACTGGAATTTGCTGCGCAGATCTTATTCCTGGCTGTGTTCCGTCCTTTAACTACATGAAACCAAACATTAAAGATAAAAAAGTGTCTGTATTTCCTTTTGTCATAAATACATAAAAAAAAATGTACCCTACTGTGCAAATCCTGATGTACTATATGCCAAGCTATAACCATCACACCTCAATCAGTTGAAGATGGCATCATTTCATGGTTGAAATTCCCTTGAGCAAGGTACCTAACCCCAAGCTGCTCTCCGGGCACCCCCACTGTGTGCAGCAGCCTAAATGTAGCGTAAATTTAGAGTTAGAATGTTCCAGACTATGTGGCGCGGTGGTGTAGCGGTTAGCACGTTCGCCTCAATTCTTTTTTGCTTTATAAACATTGCACCTCGATTTCCATATCACACCATTTTATTTTTTTGAATTTAGAAACATTTTGTTTGGTTTGGCACATGCAAATATTTACACACAACTTTACTAAAGATGATTATATTACTGCGATATTATTCCCACCTCTATTGGGAGCAAGTTGTATACGAAGGGCCAGTGTGGCTCATGCAAACTCTGCCAAGATATAGCCTAAACACTGCTGGACCCCATAGCTGGAGCATGTGTTTGACATCAGTTTTCCCCTGACACAGGACACACAGACTCGTACCACATTCTTCCTTCCGCTTCCATGGCTCGGCCCAGAATGTTTGCTTTTCTTCCAGAACTAGGGACGACCAGCCATGCCGTGTTGCTGCCTGCACTTGAATACTGTTCGACTTGTGCATGATGTAAGAGAATTAGTGTGATGTTTCCAGCTAATACTTTAGTTTTATAAGCTTTAGTAAGACATTGGAACTGTTACCTGCTCCATATCAAACTCCTCGTTTTTGCTTTAGTGTAATCTATTGACCTCTACAGTTAGTTTTGAACAGCTGGAGCTGTACAAGCTTATTCGATTTGTGTAACTGTAAGGATGCTGTAATGGAAAATTGTTATATGGGTATGCAGGGCTCGAAATTCATATATATATTTTTACCAGCCAGTCGGACTAGTCACCTAACAAAGTTAGTCGCCAATCAGAAAATCAACTAGCCAAAGTTTGTCTGATCTCAGTGAGTCCAACCCTTGGTAAAAATGACACAGAAGATTATATATTATGTAATTATTCATAACTAATATGCATTTTATTTTATTTCAAGAGTATTTTGATACTGTTGTTCAATAAAAAACAATGAGAACAACTCCGAGCACCAAAATAAAACAACTCAGAGCACCAAAATAAAATAAAAAATAATTATGATATTGCAAAACTCGGCAAAATTAGTGTTAAATAAAAAATTTAATTGAGCATCAGAATTTATGTCAACAGAATGCCATGCATATGAAGGGGAGTCCTGCCAATTTCATGTTGTTGTAAAAATGCATAAATTAAAAAGCGATATTTACTTTACTGAGTTACTTCACATTGGACGAGAAACTTACTAGACAACAATGTAATTCTGTACCTAAAATACTTGTATAATCCTAAACATCATAATATTGAATAATTCAGAATATTCTTCCAACCAATAATTATGATTTTTTTCCGTCTCAGGTGGCGGCTTAACACCTTTCAAAAAATTCTACATTCCAAAGCTGTTTTGACAGTTGAAGATGTCAACAAAAACACATGTACTGAAATCTGCTTGTCATACAGAGATGCCAACCTCAGATATAGATTTTCAGTTTTCGTCACGAGTTTTTTCAGGATTTTTGACAGATTTTCAGTAACACTTCTTCCACACACATGAATTAGCAACAAATGTATTTGTAAGCAATATTATTAATATAAACATATTTATTTTACATCATACTTAAAATATAGAGGTAGAATGGCAACACCATCATATGACTCACGTGACAGAGAGACAGCGCGTGAGACAGACAGAGAGAGCGCGCACTCTTTTTATTTTTCCATACAAAATACCGTAAGTAACATGTCATATACATGCGCCGTGTTTAAATGTCCACTTTTATTGTATATTTTTTCAAGTTACAAGCCCGTCCTTTTTTGAAAACATATTCTCAACTCGCCAAACTGGGCGAGCTGGTAACTGAACAAATTCGCCAAATGAGAAATTAAGTCGCCTCGGGCGACCGGACTTCCGCGAATTTCGAGCCCTGGGTATGTATATCCTGTATTAACATCCTTTATTCCCTTTTAATATCAGTTTTCTAACTGTAAGTTATGGTTTTTATGACCCTAACAGAGCATGAGGGCTTAATTTATATAAATAAATACATTTACCATTGGTACAATGATGCCACTATATGCAAATATGCATTTGGTACACGTATAAAAAGTTTAAAAAAGAATGAGGTTCATTTTTTTTACACATACAGAAGGAAAGCCAGGATATTATGAATCATCGGTGTGATGGATGTGTAAACACAAACTTGCACTTATGAGCTCAACTCCATTTCTCTCTCAAAGTCAGAGCAAAGCCTTTTCGGTCAACAACAGAGGAGCACAGCGGCCTAATGACTACACATATGCAACCACATTTTATTAATCATTTTCAGTGTGAAAATGCTATGACAGTGTGCACATATACAGACAAAATGAAGATATTAAAACTGTTACATAAGGCCAAAAAAAAACACACCTTTGTTTCCGGTAACATTGCAGAATAACTTTGGCTAGGTAGGTCGGTAAAAGTTTTTTGGGGGTTTTTTTGTCACCCCCCACCCCACCTCCACACGCTCCATGCTCCGGCCGCGGCGCGCGCACCCCCTTCTCTCTGAGCACCGCTGAAGTGCAACCCACGAACTTTCCCGCTTGAGACTCTTAAAGAGACAGTGTACCTATTGACACTGAATAACAGTCTCTTATTAAATAACCACTGGGTTACAAAAACACATGAAAAAACTTTAGAGTCAGCGGGAAAAAAGTGGGTGGGTTGGTCGATTCGGTCGAGTTAGGTGACCAGAAAGAAAGGGTTTTTTTTGGCCTGATATCATTATAGTTGCATAGATCTTGGATCTGTGCTTTATAACTCCAGTGTAAGTGACTATAACAAATACACTATAAATGAAAAATTAAAAAACTTTAGAGTCGGCGGAAAAAAAGTGAGTCGGTCAGGTGACTGGAAACAAAGGGTTTTTTTGGCCCTAGACTGTAGAGTGAAACCAGAGTACCTGGAGGAAACCCACACATGCACAGCAAGAACGTTCAAACACTACGCAGAAATGCTCTCGCCCAGGACTCAAACAGGCCAGGAGTCGACGCTCTTTCCGTGAGGTGGACATGTAATCACAACACCACCCTGCCGCCCAATTTCAATTCAGGTTTTCTTAAACAGAGATACACAAGCAATCACTGAGATATCCGACTGTTGTTGAGCATTGGCTGTACATTTGTGCCACCAAACCAGAAAAATCATGCAAATCCTTGCTAACAATAATTCTATAAACAAATGATGTGTTTGAATGAAGTGTTGTAAAAGTTCTGCAACTCTACAAACACAGATAAACACAGGAGTTACTCAGTAATAAGCGGGATCTTGCATAGGTGAGAGCTAGGAGACACTTTTTTTTCAAAATGTGATTTGCAAATTGCATGCCTCCACCAGAATCAAGCTATAAAGCAGCTAGTATTAGGGTCTTCTATGTCGATTCAGTTAATAGTCCCAACCTGATCCCCTCAAATTTTTATGATTTTTTTGGCAATTTGTTGCATACATGAAGGGAAATATTTATGATTGCGAAATCCAAAATTTGAGCACCTAATTCCTAATAACATCAAAGTTATGGCCTGTTGAGCAGCACTGAGGTACCCTAAATTTACATCCTCTGTGCAGCTTTTGCATCTTCATCCATTTTCAAAGATTCATAACTTTTTATAGAATAGAGATTTGAAATTTTTCAGCATTCATTTACAGACATGTTATATACAAAATCATGCTACAATAGCTTAATTGTTTGCATATTTTTTTTCTACAGATAGAAGATAAACTTTGACATTGCACTTGCAAACTTACAAAATGTCATTGCCAGCCACCAATATTTCAAAAATTATTCAACAGAAACACTTGAAATTTTACACATTATGTCTTGACTACCTAGTCTGTTAATATTAACAACATCAAATTTCTAGGTTTATTTTTTTTATTGAGAAATGAATGATTGAAAACCGAAAATTGGCATACGAGGGTCAGGTTCTGAGCCGAATATCAGCAGGTAGGATAAGCTGAAGCCAAAATCAATAAAAACCACGTGAAAGTTCAGCCTTTACTCTAAAAAAACGACACCAGGCAGACCCTGCTTCCATGATTCCCTCAATAATAAAGCACAAGTTGAAATTTGCAGAATTTGTGTTTTATTACGAAGGGAATCATGGAAGCAAGTTGTGCCTGGTGTCATTTTTTAGAGTAAAGGCTAAACTTTCACATGGCTTTTATTGATTTTGGCTTCCACCTATCCTACTGATATTGGCTTCAGAACCTGACCCTCGTATGCCAATTTTCAACAAAAAAATAATAATGCAAACAATGAAGCTATTATTGTATTATTCTGTACATAACATGTCTGTGAATAAATGCTGAAAATTTCATATCTCTATCTCTAGTCTATAAAAAGTTATGAATCTTTGAAAATGCAAAAGCTGTACGCCCATGCTGTTCAAAGGGCCATAACTTTGATGTTATTAAGAATTAGGTGCTCAAATTTTGGAATTCTCAATTACATATATTTCCCTTCGTGTATGCAAAAAAAATCTGAAAAATCTGAGGGACCTGGTGGGGAACCTTCTGAAAATTGGTTTATTTGGCATAGAAAGACCCATTTAGAGGTCGAATTGTGTTTTTTGTCCTGAGCATTTACTGATACCAACCTAGGATTAGGAAGGCATTTTAGTGTGGAGTTTTTATGTTCTTGCTGCGCTTGCAATGGGCTTTCTCCAGGTAGTCTGATTTCCTCCAACAGTCCGATTTTCGTGCGATGGTCTAGTAAGCTGTTCGGGGTGTACCCTGCTTTCGCCACGTGTCGGCTGAGCTAGGCTCCAGCCTTCCCATAACCCTACTAGCATTAAACAGTGCAGCAGTTGAGTGAGTGAGAAGTGTTCTTTCTCACACTATGGAAGTGAACGGATCGACTGCTTCAACGACACATTTCTCACAAACAACGAAACGTATTTGACTGGAATTACTCACCATGTGGTCAAGATTACGGATGTTTTGGTTGGTTGTACAATCAAATATTGGGGTAGGACATTGGGAAACGTGTGAGATATGTGCATCCATAATGGAAAAATATGCTATGGAGAGCATATAATGTAATATATTTACATTTACTACTATATTTTTGATAAAATTTACAGTTGAAATTCTAATGGAATAGTGAAGTATGTAGTTTTTTTCATTTAAAGTTTTACGGTTTCGCAAAAAAGCAGTTTGCAATCAGAACTTAAATGAAGCCATAAGTCTTTAAGATATGTCTGAGGAGGTGCAGAAAGTGAGCACTGTTTAATCAGAAGCTCTATTAAGAATTTAAAGTGCACAATTTTCAGTCATTTTGATTGATTTATTTATTTTAATGTTGCTATAGAGTCATCCCTCGTTATATAGCGCTTCAGGTTCCGCGACTCCAGTGCACTGCGGATTTTTAAAAAATATTCATCGAAAAATTAAAAAATAAGGAAAAATAGGGGAAAAGTTCAGAAAAATGCCGCAAGTGCTCGCTACTGACTCAGATTCGGTTCTCGGGTTGACTCGGCTCGAGTCAAATCTCGCAAGCCGATTGGTCGAGACGAATTCCCAGCATACAGCTTCCCAGCATCCCTTCTCGCTGCTGATGTATGGATATACCGCTAGCTCTCTGTGTTGTTTACTAGAGTGATATTTGTTTGTGCGAAATAAGTAATAATAAAAGTATAAAAAAATTAAAAAAGTAATAATTCCAAGGAATACAGTAAGAACTGAATCAATAGGCTATAAAATTGTAAACGTAAGAGAATAATCACGTACACTTAGGCAAGAGGGGAACTTAAAAAACAGTGTTACAAAATCTGGTATATACTCTCACACCAGGCATTTTCACAACAGCAATGCAAGACTGAGTAAACACACTGACTAGCACACACTCAAACCCCCTAAAGCCTTCAGTACTCAGATAACACAAAGAGGAAGGGCGTGGCAGCGGAAGCTCTATCAGCCCAGAGGATCAGATATACTCAGGCCATGTAGCCATCAAAATCTCCTCTGCAGAGCAAAAAAAAGAAATCAGGATCATGGTTAAGCACATCATCAGCTTAAACAGGACTCAAAAGTACACAAGCATGTTTCTGTCAGATTTCTAGAGTGCTGCATTGTAATAAGGCCAAAAAAAACCCCTTTGTTTCCGATCACCCGACCAACTCACTTTATTTTCCGCCGACTCTAAAGTTTTTTTCATGTGTTTTTGTAACCCAGTGGTTATTTAATAACAGACTGTTATTCAGTGTCAATAGGTACACTGTCTCTAAGAGTCTCAAGTGGGAAAGTTCGTGGGTTGCACTTCAGCAGTGCTCATAGAGAAGAAGGGGGTGTGCGTGCCGCGGGCGGAGCACGGAGCGGGGGGGTGGGGGTGGAAAAAAAACTTTTACCGACCTACCTACCCAAAATTATTCTGCAATGTTACCAGAAACAAAGTTTTTTTTTTTTTTGGCCTCAGGGGGATTCTCCTCTAGAGAGAGAGTGAGATCACAAGCATAAATTTGTGGTGCAGTCGACTACAATGATGAATGATGAGTCTCAATTAGCATATCTGTGCTATAGCACATGACAGGACGCAAAAGATGCAGTCCGAGAATCCGTTAAACATCGAGCGTCAGTTATTATTTGGTGATCAGCACAGCAGTATTTGTGCTATTTCTGGTTTACTGGTGGGATTGCAGTCAATAAACAGTTTCTTGTAAACCGAGAGGAGTTTTTATTAGAAGTTTAATTATTTACAAATGTGCTACAAGTGACTATTCATATCTGCATCATTACTAAACCACAATAATTCAAAGAACAGACATAGTGCATCAATGGTTTCTCCAGAAGAAAACAAAGACGGGTGCACTGAGTGTTTTGTCCAAAATGGATTCTCAGTCTGCGTCGTTAGCCAGTTTAAGTGCATCACATATAATATAAAGACAGGCACTGCCTAAAAGCAGACTAAAAGTATCTCTACTAATAGGTGTTCAAAGCTAGTGTGATAAGGCAAAAAAAAAAAAAAAAACCTTTGTTTCCGGTCACCCGACCGACTCCCCTTTTTTCCCGCCAACTCTAAATTTTTTTCATGTGTTTGTTATTCAGTGTCAATAGGTACTCTGTCTCTTTAAGAGTTTCAACGACCAGGGGGAGGCATGCCAGGACTGTGCTCATGCAGATCCGTTTTGTCAATATCAACAACAAGCGGTGATGTGATTTAGTACAGTACAGTCATATCCCTTAGTTTACAGCTAAGAAGAAAAAAAACATTAAAGCGTGTATCACCTCTTTAATGCAGCGAATGTCCGCGAAGCTATACCTAAACTAAGGCCAAAAAAAAAAAACCTTTGTTTCCGGTAACATTGCAGAATAATTTTGGGTAGGTAGGTCAGTAAAAGTTTTTATTTTATTTATTTATTTATTTTCAAAGCCCCTCACAGATGCGGAGATGAGAATGTGCGCACCCAGGCGGGAAAAAAAGAGAGTCGGTTGGGTGACTGGAAACAAAGGCGTTTTTTTTGGCCTAATCTTAATTCCAATAAACCTTTGTGTCCTTCAGGTTTATTAATAAAAGCTGTAATAAAAACCAGCTTGTCTCATGGGTAGCAGCCAGATATCCTCCACAAGGTCAAAACTCTCATATGTAGCATTTATCACACACCCTTATCCAGGGAGATATTCCTATCCCAGTGATTCTTATCCTTCCTGCCTTATTCTACTAGATCAGAGTTTAAGAGCAGGTTTAGCTACAGTTACACTAATTCACACATTCCAGCTCATTAGCTTTTAGTGATGGTATCAGTCTGAAGTGAATTTACTCCAGGTGAAAATCTGGAACAATCAGAACAGGACGGGAGATAAAAGAGGTCTGTTTGCATTCATGGGGTGTCCTGAGACACAATACCATCTGAAACAGAGCACATTAACTGACTGGTGCAGAGGGAAAGGAAAAAAGAGGACGACATTGGGTGTGGTAGGAGAAAAGGAGGGGGGTCTGAGCCAGAAAGTTTAAAGACAAATGTCTCCAACAGGGAAAAATCCTTCTGAGGTAAAAATGAAGTGTGCAAAACAAGGAAACCAGGCTACTGATGCACTTTTTAACCAATGCAAAATTTAACACAACTCAGTATTAGTATCATCAAAACAAACTTCAATAACAAACTTTTCCAGTGGAAGATCACGTGTCTTGCCATTTTGCCATTTGACAGATTCTCCAGTAACTGGTGCCACTTTATTCCCACATGAAAAAATTCTTAACATTATTGAACATCCGACAGGGGGCGTGTCAAAAATTGGCACGGAGATTGCTATCGTCACGGACCATCAGCTGACGGACTGAC
>JAQNCB010000022.1:24460674-24472509 GCA_030068295.1 Euristhmus nudiceps | reverse complement strand
TGATCCGGATCACCTCCAAAATCTAATCGATTGTTACTTTTGCTCTTCCGGACATTCGGGAAAAATTTGGTGAAAATACGTCCATAACTTTTTGAGTTATTCTGTTAACAGACAGACAAACAGACAAACAAACAAACTCCTATCTCTCAATACTCAAGAATCTTTCAAAAAATCCTGGATCCAGACGGTGATCCGGATCACCTCAAAATTCTAACCGATTGTTACTTTTGCTCTTCCGGACATTTGGTCAAAATTTGGTGAAAATCCCTTCATAACTTTTTGAGTTATGCTGTTAAAAGGCAAACAGACAAACAAACTCTGATGATTACATAACCTCCTGGCGGAGGTAATAATAGGCTTATTATTATACCTACATTGTATTTTTTTTTTTTGGGGGGGGGGGGGTGACCCACACATCATTTTACATGATAGTAAATTTTACTTTGGTGCAGCTCTCATCCCTGAACAAATTCACCCAATGAAATACACTGCCCTGACAAAAAGGTTGCATATTCGAATATCTTGTTGGACTGTCTTAAACCTTGATTCCAGCCCGTAATTGCAATGGCATTTTTAAAACATTAAAACATATAATCCTATTAGGGTTGCAGGAAGTCCGGAGCCTATCTTGACCAACAGTGGCCGAGGGCATGGTACACCCTGAACAGCTCTCAGTGACATTATGTGGTGAGAAAATATAGTCATCTGATTATCTGAATGCGCTGAATAAGCAGATTATCCCATTAATGGACTATTTATTCCCTGATAGCACAGATATTCAATCGCCTGCAAAAGCATTCATACCCCTTAAACTTTTCCAAATTTTCGCACATTACAACCACAAATATTAATGTATTTTGCATCATAGACCAACACAAAGTGGCACACAACTGTGACACAAAACTCCGAAATGGTGAATATGGCACTAATGGCAAAGTGGCAAGAAGAAAGCCATTGTCGAAGTAAAGTCATAGGAAGTTCATTTATTCAGTCATTTTCTGAATCACTTACCCTAATTAGGGTCGTGGGGCGGCTGGCGCCCATCTCAGCTGACTGGGTGAGGGAGGAGTACACCCTGGACAGCTCACCAGACCATCGCAAGGCAGAAACACGCTAACGGCTATGCAGCTACTCTTGACGAAAGTCAACGACGGTTCTTTTACATCCCTCCCACCACAGACAGGGAGAGATACGGCTGGCCTTTGGTAACCCGGTTGGCTGCACTGGGGAAGTACGTGTAAGAGGTTCTCTGGTCAGATAAAACAGGTCCACAAGGATGCTGGTTATCCACAATCTGTGTATTTACTAATTCTATGCTAAAATAAATAGATAAATAAATAAATACCGTATTTTTCACACTATAAGGCGCACCGGAGTACAATACGTGGTATGTTTTTGTTTTCACCCATCACTGTCTGCTTGGTGTCGCAAATGGATCCTAACCAGCGCAGCCTGGTGGAATTTAGCATCCACTTTAACACCCTGACTACGGTAGCCATGATCAATCAATATCGATCCATATATAAGGCGCACCGTTGGCTTTTGGGAAAATTGAAGGCTTTTAGTAAATACAGTAAATAGAAGATCATTTTATTTTATTTATTTAAATTCCTGTTAGCTGTAAAATGATTATACGGGTGCATGATGTGGGTTTGAATTCAAAATTCAGTGCTGAAATATTTAGACAATAAAGTTTTTAAGAGCCGCAAGGAATTAATAGGATCTATATTGTAAAGTCACCCATTGAATTCGGCTAATGCTCGGCTTAACCATGCAGGGAACACTAATTTAAAAGAATTAACCAAAAAAAAAGCGATGTATGTCTTTTTTTTTTCCAAACATGCTAATTATTAGCCACGAAACAAAAACTTCTGACCTTTGAATCTGGAGCCTGTAGTTTTTTACAATGCTGTCTTGTCTGTCACTTGACAGTTGACTGCTGTAGTTCTCTCAGCTTAGTCCCAGCTTAGCAAGCACTTGTGTTATACTTTCCATTAGAAAAACCTGGGGTCACCGGTATGTCTGCCTGTGCTAGCCAAAACCAGATGGGGTTTTCCTATAAACAAGTGTACAGGGAATATTTATACAGTCAATGGCACCTGACGCCATAACACTCATGACATTCTGTTTAGTAGCCAATGTTGCCATAAGTCACTTTAGAGAATTAAGTAAATATTTTCAATATAGCCATGCTTTTGTTTATTATAGAATGGCAAAAGCTTTAAATCTTGCCAAATCCTTTTTTTTTTTTTTTTTTTTTTTAAATGTCATTTAATAACAGTCCGTCCTCGGACGTGTGCTGTTTTTCAGTGCCAGCACGTTTTTGTCATCCAGGAGTCTGTTTACTCTGAAGTAGATGCTAAAACACAGTCACTTCTGACGCATGAAGTTTGGAACTTATCACACAAACCATCACAGCCATGTTTTCATGGTTCACCTCTGCTGCTCATAAAACTTCTGATTAGTGCATTTGCACCTCATTTGTTAAAGTCGTCACCCAGCAAAATTTTGTGTTTACATTCCATCCGATTATCACCTTTCATCAAGCTCAGTTCAACCTGTTCCTTTGTTTCCTGGGCCATTACTTCTTGAGATACAAAGGGTGCGATTTTTGTGTGAAATGTGATTGTATTAACTTTAGCTGAACTGTACCTTATATTTAAGACATGGCACAACGATTTTACCCCATTTTATTAACTATTATAGTTTGAAACAGTGTTATTGTATGGCAGTTGAGGACAGTTATACTGTATAATAATTGGTGAAAAGTTCCCGGTGTTAATTCCTTGTTAAAGTCATCCTGGAAGTCCTGGAATAACCCCAACATAAATAAGGAAAGCAATGAAAACCTCCCATAAATTTGGCAATAGCTCAACTCAATTGGTGGTCAGTAAGAAAAAAAAAACCCTGCAAAATGAGAGAAAGAGAAGATGATTAAAACTGACAGAAGGAAAGAAAACACAGCACACGAGGCTGCCCCAAAATAATTTATCAATGAAAGCAGCCTCCTGCTGACAACAGCCGTTTGGAGCAGCTTTGTTGTAAACCTAATTACTTTTTACTATTTACTGGAGGAGACCACCCTGAAAAACTGAAGCCTGATTAAATCAGTTGCCCTTTTTATAATCCTGACTCGTAGGAGCCACGGAATTTAAGGTTTGCGCGTTCTCAAGCGACGGTATGCAGAATTTAAAGAGATGACATTATGGATACTGTAATCTGCTCAACTCATGAATTCCACCACGTTATTCCATCCTGACTCTCAAATTATGAGCACGAGTTCATATCACATATTTGAAGATGTTATCTCAGACTTTGAAGATGATTCTCTTGCAGCGTTAATCTGAATGGCATCGACTCTCGGCCTCAGATCCTGCTCCATATTTTGTGCTTTGGCATCCATCTGCCGTGTTAAATCAACAAATCTCGAGTCCGGACTTGTCACTTGAATATAAATGGCCATTCTGTCCGCGAAAGGTTTTTTTTTTAAAGTCCTGCCCATCAGTTAAGCACTCATTAAAGACTTGTTCCAGAGACAAAAGGACGAGGATAGTCATTTGATCTGAATCTGTTTGTCTGTATAGATGTGGTGGCTCTCTACGGGGAGAAATCAGTTTAATGCATTTTTCCTACATGATTTATTAAATGTCCATGATCTGTGGTTAATTTGATAATGACAAATGTGATGCCGCAACAATAGTTAGGATTAAGTGTCTTAGAAAATGAATTAATTAATTCAATGAAATTTTATGTGTGTATGTGTGTGTGTGTGTGTGTGTGTAAATCCACGGTAGTGGCACCCCCTAGAGTTAAAAAAATGGTCCCGTTTGCTTCAGACAATAACTCCATCTCTCAATCCTGAAAAAGATTTCAAGTTTCTTCCAATGGAGACTGTCGAAATGGCTTTTGATCCGTGAAAAACGATGAAAAATATTTTTGATGAAGGATGCTTTGATGAAGGATGCACGTCGTCATGTTCGCACTCTATAGCACCCTGGCTGGACACAATACCTTGTCTTATTGATGTCAATGTCAACACTTGATTATCTGCATAAATAAATTAACCGGCGTGAAGTTCGAGGAAAACAGTTTCGAGAAATCTGTTCTGAGGAGTCGCTGGAGGGGATTTTGGAGGGGTGAACGTTCATCACGGACAGTGGACAAGAGATGATTAGCAGGTCCTTTTTCTCCATAACTGGCAGGAATCAAAACAAAAACACAAGGGATATTTGGGTTCATTACTGCTATTGAAACTGTATGCGCTGCTGCAGTTCATTTGTGCAGTACGGTGTATTGGTGAGGTGAACGTTCATCCTGCATGCAGTTGAATAGGTGATGAACGTTACGTGACTTTGGGCCGTTATTTCGGCGGTTTAGGGTCTGTTTTGATGGATTTGAAAAAAGGATACAATACATTGATCCGTCATTGACTAAATACCGAAAAATACTATGTGGAATAAGTGTTTATTACCCTGAAGAATCAGCTTTTGATTGACAGGGTGAAAATGAAATGCTCTGGAGTCCATTTTTCAGGGAAAATCTTTTCACATTTTTAGTCAGAAAATTGTTCATGCGGCATTGAGGTCGGGAATTTTCAGGCATTTTACTCACAATTGTAAGAAAGACTGTGGTTGTGTGATAGAACAGTTTTCTAATTTATTAATTAATTAATAATTAATTTATCACTAATTTACCTTAGTGTTGACACAAAATAATTCCATGAAAATCAAAGGAGGGGTGTATGTTTCATATATATATATATATGAAGCATAGTAAACAGCAATAGGTAAAATGAAGTTAATATTTGGTGTGATGACCCTTTGCTTTAAAAATATAGAAGTTTCAGTCACAGTTTGTGCAGTTTTCCAAGTTGATGAACTGTAGGGTTTATTGAACATCTTGCAGAACCTGCCACAGCTCTCTTGAACAGTTTAACTATTATATTTGCTTCTTAATTTGCATGCAAAGCCCAGCAGCTTTTATTCTGCTTTTGTCTGAAAAGTAGTATTCTACCTGACAACCTGCTTTCTTTATTGACAAACAATCTTTTTCTGTAACATTTCATTTTGTGCTGGAAATGATATAGTGTAATCAAAAATTTTTTCATACTAACTTGCTAATGTAATGGTCATAAAATAAACACATTTAAAACAAATTATTTTATCATAAATTAAAAGTATCCTTTAATTTTGTTTAAATTATACACTCTGTAGTTATTATTATTATTATTATTTTCACTATTAATCAGAATCTTCATTTATTATATCATCGATGGATATTTTTTGCCTCCCAAGTGTGCCATAAATTCATAGCAAGGCTTAGATAACATTGATATTTTTGAAAGCCATGACATTTTAGGGTGAATTAATGTTTTTCAGTCAATTTTAAAGAAAATCCAGACGTATATTTGTAGTGCACTGTACAGTTTGTTCCTGTCAATGATATACTATATATACAAGAACAAAAAACGGGGTTCAGATGTAATCTGAAGTCAAATTGAATGTTCACATGTAAATATATTTGGCTTGGTTTACTGGTATGCTGTCATCAAGCAAATGTAAATTGACATACTGCTGCCTCTGAAACTGTACTCATCATGGCTGGTGTATCCTGACAAGTGTGTTTTGGCAGGGGGACAAACTGTGGGTGATCTGAAGGGAAGAGGAGTACCACCAAGAAAATGAATGCAATGAAGAGTACGGAGCAGAGGCTCGGACAGAGCGATACCAGCCCTGAGCCGGGCTCCAGGAGCATGGGAAACCCCAGTACCAATACTGAGAGTGGCACCAAGAACATTGCCAACTGTGTGCAACAAGGCTCCAGGAACATGCGCAACCCCAACACCAGGACCAATCAGAGCTCTAAGATCACGGGCAAGTCAAACAGCAATGTTCAAAGGGGTTCGAGATACATGAGCATCTGTAACACTAATACTGGGAGAGGCTCAAGGAGCATGGTGAACCGGAACTGTAGTGCTGAACAAGGGCCCAAGAATATGGTGAATCATGACTCCGGTGCCGAGATACGCTCAAGAAACATGGGAAACACGACCAGACAGGTCCCTTCAAAAGTATCAGCCCAAGCCCAAAACAACACTGGTGAGTAGGGGGGGCTGGTACTCGCATCTCATGGATAGTTAAGAAAAGAAAACTCTAATACAACTTGTATTTAACAACAATTAAGAAATTATACTGCAATCACACATAAGGTCAGTGGTTTTGGTACAACAAAATAATTGGAAATGTTATTCTGTGTGGCTCTCAAAAAAGCAACTTTAAGTTTCATAAAACACAGTACAGCCTGTTGATCTCTGGAATCGTGCTTTTATTGAGACAATCCACTAAAAGTACAGAACTATTTGTAGCCAACAGCACTTCTCCTTGCTGTTGGGGTAGAATTATCAAGGGTAGATGTTAAGTACTTTGAGTACCAGTCTTTGTAATTGGGAACAAGCATGTGTTGGTTACATAGAATTACTATTTCCATTTAAAACTGTAAAGGTACATCAGTGGTCCTTAACATACAATTACATCCCTTAAATTGTTTCCAAGGTTTAAAAATATATCTCTAAAAGACGAAAAATTTGTACTCTTAATGGTAACATCGCAGCAACAAATTAAAGTTCTGTTTTGTATTTTTATTTCTGAAAGACACGGCAAGCTACATAAGTATCTCATCAACACTTCAAATTGGTTTGCTTGGATAAAGCCTACAAATACACCATATACAGTAATTGCAGACTTTTTCCAACCACGCAGTAGCACACTGAACTGATTCTACAATCAGTGTAGAGAATTGCTAAGATTCTTGATCTGGAATTATGTGTCTAACTACTTGCATGGAACAAACACACTCCTGCTGTTTTTCATCATTTCTTACCAGTTCATTGTGTGCAAGCATGTCTGTAGGGATGGGATGGGAAGAATATTTGTGAAGAGAAGGGAGGTTGGTGGAAGTCTGGGAAGAGTTAGCAAAATCTACAAACATCACTTAGAGTTGCTTTAATAGTTTACTTCAGAATACCAGTAGCTTATTAAAGCTGTATTTATACACGTGCAAGAGTGAATACAGGAAATACTTGTTTTCCTTTATGGGCACAACTATAGTAAGGTTCGCAGCAGACATTAATTCAATTCGCTGAACTGTTCTACATAGCAACTCTAAACTACAACTCTTCTTTTACTATTTTAAGTACTTAGAGTACTTTTGCTAATACATACCAGGGAAATAAGCGAGTATGCAATATGTTGTTTAGTAAGATACCCTCCAGGTCAAATAAAAACAAAAATGTTTGAACATTTTATCAGAACCAGCTGATTGATAATCCATGTTAAAATTTCAGGCTCTGCCACTCCTTAACTTCAGAGTGAAATCATTCCTGCCTAAATGCCAGTCAAATCACAAGGTTTTTTGGGTGGATGAAAGTATTTTTGGAATCCAGCGAGGCAAACTGTATTTTTAGCATGATGGATCTCTTGACTCTCAACCTAACGGTGAGAGAAATACTGTGTCCCACTTTACTTTCGGAGCCGCCTCAGTTTTCCATGATGTCATGTGTGGTGCTTTAGTGAAAAGAGCTTGGGAGAAGAATGAATACAAGCTTAAATGTTCTTTTCATTCAGGTTTTTTTTTTTTTTTTTTGGTCAGTATTATTTTTATCTCTGTAAATGAGCCTCATAGCTCAAAACTTGCATGTAGATTTGTGCTGTTGCCAAAACTCTAAGGCTTCAATGTAAATTGAAGATAAAGCCCTAGCCGTCACAGTCTCGCTGGTTAATGTTATGTAAACTGTCTGGTAATTGAAGGAACTTCTTTTCTCATCTGTGCAGTAAAGTGACTTGGCCCTCCACATTTTTGCCTAAGAACACAAGTTCTCCCTGAATTGGATCAAAAAGACGGTCTAAGACCACATTAGTTTGGTAGAATGGAACTTGTTTCATGTAGGCTGTATACTATCTACCAAAACAACAACAAATTTGAAGTCGTTCTTTTCTTGCATCTCTTTCGCCTGCCTTGTTTGTGGCCATGCATTACCCTGATTATATCAGTCCATGGCGCTTAGTTTTGGGGCAGTGACTCATGACCATCCTTACAAGCCTGTGATGTGAACATCTGAGAAAAAAAATGTAAAAAAAAAAAAAAGTTCTTGTTACTTACATTATTAAAGTAAATGAACAGTCTTCTTCCCACCGACTGTTAATTAAACAAAAAAAATTATTTTTTTTTCCTGTAACTGAAAAAAAAAACAAAGCCCATTTATCCTAAAGACACACCTATCTCAGAATACTTTAAGTTTAATAAATGGCTTTAGTCTTTTTTCAATGCCGTGTAATTTCTTTATAAACGTCCGTTGCTGTAGAGCGCATTATTACTGGAAGAAATAAAATAATTTTGAAATGAATACAAATATATATATTTTCCAATATTTTGATAGTAGCCATGTACGTGTACGGTAATAAGTTCAATAAAGAATAGAATGCTGGTCATAATGACAAAATAACCCCTTCCAAGGTGATGCAAGACCCCTCAACCGCAGGTCTTGACCACCCTTTCGGGGTTTATTTCACAGTAATAGCCATACAGTATTCTTTACCTTATTAACACACTCTGACTGCTCAGAATTGAGAGATTAAGAGTTCTTTAGTATAAACGGTATGAACAGGGTTATCCTGTGGCAATCCATCTCCACCCTAATTTACTGAATCTACACAAATTACTGCATGTTGTGACGTAGAAGCACTAAAACTAAATGGGGTGCGGAATGTGTTGGTGACCTGATGTGTTTAAATAGTCCACATGATGGCATCATTCACACAACAGAGCTTTGGATGCTTTCATTCATTCATGCCTGTATTAGAATGACATTTATGAAGACCACAGAAAACAGACTTGTTGTTGCTAAACTTAGGCACCTAAGACTAACAATTTTTTAAACTTATTTTAATTGCATATTTATATCTTAAGGCCTTTGTTTTTTTAAAAAAAAAAAGAAATTCTGAGTATATTCTGCATCAGTTCATCGCAAAGCAAACATGTGTTTCAGCTCAGAACGAAGTGCCCCCGTCTTCCAGTTTTTCTGTCCGGCAGATCTTACTTTTGTTAGCGTCATCATTAGACGGGTAACTTTTTTTAAACCTACTGTAAACCAAAAAAAAAAAAAAAAAAAAAAAAAGGGAAAATATTTTTGGCTTCACAGAGCTATTCCAGTGTGTCTGCTTCATTCTATACATTTCACATTTATAAATCAGAACATACTGTAGTACGTGGATTCCATTTGATGTAGAAACTTTACTTCCCATCAACTATACCAAATACCAAATTGTTGCCACAAATTCAGAAGCACAGAGTTGTATGTCAAATATTTATAAGCTGAAACATTGCAGTTTCCCTTTATTCCCTTTATTGTAACTAAGGTTTTCAAATATGCTCCGCCGTAAAATTGCTTCAGTACAAAAACATCAATAAAGATATTGTTTGCAAACCTTGGGATGAAAGAACTTGATAGACCTGGACAGCTTTTTGACCTTTACTCAACTGTACACCTTTAAAGTGAACTGAAACTGTGACTGCCTGCCATTCCTTCATGCTTGATATCACAAGTTTTCTTATATAATGTTCTTGGAGCTGAGTGGGCACAAATCCCACTGGTCAATTTGAAAATTATAGTGTAAAGTCATCCAGGAGAGTTGAAGTTATTTCCATAACAAAGTAGGGGGCAGCTCTATGTTAATGTCCGTGGTTTTATTCACTATTTTCAAGGATACATCATTTTTTTTGTATAATTGTCCACAGTTGTGTGACATTGGCAATGTGCTCACTGTGTCTTAGTTAGGAATGTGGAGCTTTGCGAAAATTGGTAAGCAATGTTCAACAAAGTCAATACAGCTGGGCGGAGCTCAAAATGTAAAATTTTTATTATGTTTCAATGGTGATAAGGCTTCCATATGGAACTAATATATGTATTTAGCTTTTCCTTCTTTTATAGCCACTTCATGCAAACGAAATTGTTGCCTGATTGTATCATGGAAGTGAAATAATGCTAAGAGGGAGGCTCTGAGAACACAATTTTGGATCTTCTATTTAGACCAACACCTGCCATAAGAACCATTTAGGCTAAAAAAAAAAAAAATACCTTTGTTTCCGGTAACAATGCAGAATAATTTTGGGTCGGTAGGTCGGTGAAAGTTTTTTTTTGTCTGTTTGTTTTTTTTTACCCCAAAGCCCCTCACAGATGCGGAGATGAAGAGTGCGCGCACCCGCCCACCCCCTTCTTCTCTCTCAGCACCGCTCAAGTGAACTTTCCCGCTTGAGATTCTTAAAGAAACAGTGTACTTATTGACACTGAATAATAGCCTGTTATTAAATAACCTCTGGGTTACAAAAACACATGAAAAAAACTTTAAGTCGGCGGAAAAAAAGTGAGTCGGTCGGGTGACCGAGGTTTTTTTTTTTTTTGGCCTTACAGCCTGGCAATAGCAGGTTCTGCTCTGAGCTTCTTTCATTTGAAGTCCATACTGTTTTTTTTGGTGAGTGAGGATGAGAGATTACACCCATGTGATTTGAAATAGTTCAGTGAGGCAGGCGAAAAAAGGATCACTTGATCTCCTGGGTAACGCTAAAGCACCACTGCATAAAGCGACTGAATGGAGCGACTGTGATACAAACTGTTGAAAATTGAGTAGACGGATAAAGTCATTGGAATAAATTAACTGTCAGACAGGACCTTTTTATATTTGCATCCGAGCCGGCAAATGACTACGGGTGAAAATCTTGGTGCATTTCCTTTGATCTCATTTATGATACCATTTCGAAATGTTTGGAGTTGATACCTGATATATGCACAGGCTCTTACATTGAATTCAGTTTATGGTCCAAAACTGCCTTGTTTACTCCAAAAAGTCTCGCGTCATTTATCAGCTACGAAAAAAAGGTAGCGATACTTCGCCAAAGAATACGACTGATACAATCAGCAGAACAAAATCAAAACAAAATCTCAGGTCCAGAGTTTTCTCATTAAGGAACAGGTGGAATGTTCAGTAATGTATTATGCTTGCTGTTGTTCTGCAGTTCCAGATCGTCCATGAAATTACCTACATGTACATCCAACATTTGATTTGAGCTTTGAAGGGAACTGGTAATGAGAATTAGTTGATGGATTGTGTATTCAGGCTATTGGTACCTAACCCTCATGTCCATAAAAATAAATAGGTATTTATGGCCCAGAACACTGAGCAATGAAATGGGATGGAGGGGGGGAACAAAACGCACTCTGAATTTTAAAAGTGAGTGAAAAATGTCAAAGGCCACATTTCTGTTGCCTCCTGGGAACATCATAATTGGTCTCATATTGGGCTGTATTATAGTACAATGTTATTTAAAATTACAACGTTATGAGCTCAAACGCATAAACAAGACAGCATTACTTTTGTTGCAGCACATATGGCATATGTTCAGCTGACTGAACATTGATAGGCGATTTTGTGGTAATGTCTGAAAAATTCAATTCCATGGCCAAGGTGCGGTTCACCTATTAGGAATTTACATTTGAAATAAGCTCACAGCTAATAGAAACAAAAGCAGTTGATTTTACACTATTAGGTTTTCCAGATATAAGGCTATATTTACCTGAATTCATTTGAACTCTTAATAAACTAAAGCTTAAAATTAGGGAGTAGTTTTAAAATGTCTCAAAATAGACTTCACCATTAAAGATGGGGTATAGGCAGGTATGGACAGGTTCTCCAGTAACTGGAGCCATTTTTCATGCTTGGGTTTGTGCTTCGATGTTTTCTTTATCCCTTATCTATCACAAAGTCTATTTTAGTTAGAAACACT
>JAQNCB010000022.1:23889037-23904062 GCA_030068295.1 Euristhmus nudiceps | reverse complement strand
ACTGTCTCTTTAAGAATCTCAAGCGGGAAAGTTCACTTTAGCGGTGCTGAGAGAGAGAGAGAGAGAGAGGAAGGGGGTAGGCGGGACGGGGCGGAGCACGGAGAGGGCGGGTTCTTCATCCCCGCATCTGTGAGCGCCTTTGGGGAAAAAGTACAAAAAAATAAAAAGTTTTACCGACCCAGAATTATTCTGCAATGTTACCGGAAACAAATAAATTTTTTTTTTTTTTTTGGCCTAAAGAAAAATTGTGATTACTGGTACTTTGATTGGATGTTGGTATAAGATGGTCTAATTTGAGGATTTCATGCACAAGTATCTGTCACACTTGGTCAGGTGTGTATGTGGGTGGGGCCACTGAGTGAGCAACAGTTCTGTGTGTGGAAACCCTTTGCTCATGACCGAGGTCTGAGGAAAAAAGGCCAGAATGTTTAAAACTGCCAGGAAGATCATGTTAACTTTTGTACTCACTCTTTACAACCATGGTGAGCAGAAAAGCATCTCAGCATGCACAGACTACTCAACCCTGTGGTGGTTAAGCTTCAAAAGCAGAAGAGCACATTCTTTTCCTCTACCGTTCTAAAAACTAGAATCACAGCCCATCTTTGGCATAGCTTCATCCAAACTGAACTGGAAGATTAAAAAAAAAAAAAAAAAAAAGAGTTTGGGTGTGATGATGCTAATGAAGGCCTAAGATTCTTGTTCTTGGTTTGGTTTGATGTGATGTGATGTGTGTTCTGAAATGCTTTTCTGCTCAAAATGGTTCTGTAGAGTGATCATATGAGTTCCTATACACTTCCTGTCAGATTAAGCCAGTCTGGTTAGTGGGGGGTGGCTCACGTAATGGGCAGACTGCTTAGCTGCGCTCCACTGACAGCCAGACTCACTGTCATGATGTCCTTCCAGTGTGTCACATGACCTACACGCTCGGTGACTTCACTAATGACTTTGTTTCTTCACCCACAAAGTTTAAAGCACTGCTTCGTGTTCTTCTTTTTCACCATCAGGGTGTTTCATCCACTCACTGATTATTTATTTATTATTGAAAGATGATTTTTTTTTTGTGTGTACTCTGAAGACTGTTGTGTGTAATTCTTGTGAGATTATAAATTACAGAAATACTCAAAACAGCCCTTCTGGTACCAGTATTCATGCTGAGGTCAGAGTCACAGAGTTCATGCTTTCTTCATTCTGATGTTTCAGTTCGAAATTCAGCATTTTTTTTCATTGACTGCACACAGTATCTGCTTCCCATGTAGCTCAGCAGTGACATCACGAAAACGCTTCTTTTCACCTTCAGTGCTTTCAGTTCAAAATAGTAAAACTTTTGTAGCACTGCAAAGCTTGTCAGTGCTACGACTGCTTTCTCACTGACCAATCAGAATCGTGGAAGAGGTGAGCTGCTTATATCTGGTGGAGGAGAAACGTCCAATGCATCTTTAAGGGATACCACGGTCAGTATTAGGAATCTAAAGCATGTTGGGATACGACCACGTCACATGGTGTCAGGGAGTGTCTCTTGTCCCACTTGTATTTCTTTTTATATATCGTAGCTAACATTTATAAAATAGGCTTAACTGTGAAAAACTTTCCAAACAAATGAATAAGGAAGTTTGAAGTTGAATTTGGTCACCTAGCAACAGTCAACACTTCAGTGAATATTTTTGAAAATAAAATCATTGTTTCTGACGGCGGAAAAAATAATTTGTTTGACGTGGTTGTTAAGTGAAGCTCTTGAACATGACAGGATTGTTTTGGGTTGCACTTCTGCCACATGATTGGCTGATAAAGTAATGAATGTATAGGTGTTCCTAATAAAATGGACTGCATGTACATGTCATCTGTTCACCTTTGCATGTTATATAGGTAAGTACAATGTTTTGGGGTTTTTTTTAATAATATTTTTTACTGGCTTCTGACATTCGAGAGCCTAAATCTATGATGTATGCAACACCGTGACACCATCTGTATCTCTGTTAATAAACACTGTTTGTGGTTCCCTCATAAGCTTCATATCTGTTTATAGCTTGTGTTAAGTTTTCATTTTAATGCATAGCTTTGCTCATGCTTAGAGGCTGGCAAAGCTTCTGAAGCCTCTTATAATTTTCTTTGTAAATAAGCTTGGACCCGAGGCTTCTTATGACTTTTATATTAGAAGCTTAAATTTATGTAACATTTTTTAGCTCCTGCCAAACCTGTAAAACAAGCACTGGCCATTAAACATGTGGAAGCACATCCTGCATGAAGTTAGCCTAATTCCTTCCCTTATAATATGTGTAGTTTTAGAGTGAAATTTTAATTAAAAAAAACATACATTATCACACACATATCCATACATGCTTGTGTGCATATGTATAATCTATTTTTAATGTAGTTCTTTATTTGTGTTTAATAAAAAAAAAGTGTTGAATCATGCAAACGACCGCTGCTTCAGTCGTGTCACTCTGATTGGGCTGACTGAAGTTTGGGAAGGGCACAGCTACACTTTGATAATGATACTTCAATGTGTACCATTTTAAAGGCTGCCATCCCTCTTTTTTTTTTTTTTTTAAATGGCTTTTGAAATCAGGCTAAATGTCGTCTTAAGCATTTATATACGGTGCCTAAACAAGCAATGTTTACATTTAGTCCGTGCATGCCAGTTTAATAAGCTTACCACTCTTTTCTCTCATTTTTAGTGGAAGAAGTATTGGTTTGTACTGACAGATCACAGTCTACGGTATTATAAAGATTCGATTGCTGAGGAGGTAATTTTCCAAGCTCAGTGCTTTTTTTTTTTTTTTTTTTTTTTTTTTTTCTTTTTCTTTTTTCTTTTTTTTTTTTTCTTTCTTTTGTCCCCCACTAGAATGATGTCAACATTTTTGTGTATCTTTTTCTGCTCATAAATTTTCTGTGAATCTTTTTGTTAAAAGGCATCAGATCTAGATGGTGAAATAGACCTCAGCACATGCTATAATGTTACAGAGTACCAAGCTCAACGCAACTATGGCTTTCAAATTCATGTAAGTAAACCTCAACTGTGTGTGTGTTGTGCTTGCTAGATTAAATGTACTCGACTATAGGTACGCTCTTGAGCAGGATGAACATGGAGCTTTCAAAAGTCATGAGCCACTGTGGCTAAGTGTTGTTAAAACCACAGTGGAGCTTGGTTAGCCACATGATGCTTTGTGACCGGGTGGTATGGCGGGGTAGTGTTTAGTGCGTCTGCCTTACAGCAAGAAGATTGTGGGTTCGAGTCCTGTGCTTGGGTAGGGCCTGTTTGTGTGGAGTGTGCATGATCTCTCTGTACTTGCATGGGTTTCCTCCAGGTACTTTATTTTTGTTCACACAGTAAAAAAGGCATGCACTTTAGGCTTATTGGCTTTTCCAGATTGCCCCTAGGTGTGTTTTGAGTGTGTATGTGTGTATGTGTGTGTGTGTGTGTGTTGGCCCTGTGATGTGGCGCTAAGTTGTTCACACCTAGAGACAATTGTGACAGCCATTGAACTTAAAGTGCATGTACAAACCGGATTCCAAAAAAGTTGGGACACGACACGATACAAATTGAGAATAAAAACTGAATGCAATGATGTGGAAGTGCCAAATCTCAGTATTTTATTCAGAATAGAACATAGATGATGGGTCAAAAGTTTAAACTGAGAAAATGTATAATTTTAAGGGAAAAATATGTTGATTTTAAATTCCATGGTGTCAATAAATCTCAAAGTTGCCACATTTCATTGAATTCAGTTTTTATTCACATTTTGTATAGTGTCCCAACTTTTTTGGAATCCGGTTTGTATTTGAACTGTGGGAAGAAACCAGATTACCTAGAAGAAATTCTTACAAGCATGGCGAGAAGAAACAAATTGCACACAAACGTTCTCACTGAGCCGAGAACTCAAACCCAGGACCACCTTAGTGAGCTCGGCTGCAGCCTCCCTGCGGCCGTATTCGGATGTAGGTTTGGTGACTTTAGTCATTTAATTAACCCTAGAACGGTCACCAGGGTGGAATTCACCCGGTGTAGTTGAGGTGGTTGTGTAACTCGTACGTCTGGCAGCGTGAGGATAAGTATGTTATAGGTATGTTATAACAGATTATTTAATTTAGGGTAAAATTCTCCCGGGTTTACCTTCCATGTTAGAAAATTAGAGGGTAACCCTTTTAGGGCTAAGGAAGTTTCCAATTAATACTTTACATTAGTAGTAGTATTGTTTGAAACATGATTTGGTTGCAGAGTTTTCATGTCTAGTTTTTAGGTATTTGGTCTGTGATGATGCCTAAACCCTCAGATGTTTTTCTTTCTTCTTTCTGAAACAGCACCCAAAAGACATCAACTTAAACTTGTTTTATTGAGTAATTTTTTTTATTTTTGGCAGTGCTTCCTCTTTTTTTTTGTGGAAAATATTTTTGAATTGTACAGTATTTACAGGATAGTTAGTTGTGAACAGAAAAGAAACACAGCCCACAAAAATCTCACAGGAACTCTGTTCTTAAGAAGTCCCCAAGTCTGTATTATGTTTATTGTTTTAGACCCAGGAGGGAGTCCACACCCTCTCTGCCATGACGGCAGGAATACGCCGCAATTGGATCCAGGCTGTCATGAAAAATGTTCGACCTTCCACAGCACCTGACGTTGCAAGGTCAGATTCTGTTCTGGTGGACATGTGACCACAGTTCTAAGCATTCCTCTTTTTGTCTTTTTTATTTATTTATTTATTTATTTATTTTTGTTCTTACTGAAATCATTTATTTTGCTCTCTAGTGGGTACTGCCAGCTTTCCAGAAAAGCACAGTGGAGTGAAGTATTGATGCTTTCTATGGTAGTTTTTATGGTTGTCATGGTGTTGAAGTTGGGTAAACAAAAGCTACTCCTAAGGCAGTGCTTCTCTATTATTTTCTGCGACGCCCCCCCACGCGCGTGACTATAAATAGTATTATTTGTCTATAAAATTATTATTATTAGTACACCTCTGCATAAGTGTATCCTTATTAACATTATTTCTTTCTTTTTTTTATAGTTCAACTTGCAATAAAGAAAAACTTTAACATTCTTTTTTTTTATCTATAACAGAAAATATTTTAAGTGCACCAATTTGCCTGAAATAATACAAAAAATATCCTTATTTAAACTAAATATTTTTCGACAACTTGTTGCACCATTTGTGCCTTTCTTTTCATTCCAGTTAGAAATGTTTCCATGTTGTTTCTTGAGCGGCGCTTTACTGCACTACATATCGTTTGCCTGCTGCGAAAATCCCCGACACCATAGTGCAACAATGAGATCGCCACTGCCAACTAGTGTAGTGGAGGTGCAATTACACTTCATTCTAGTATAGTATGGCAAAAAAAAGCATTTTTCCCCAGGGGCACACGCGCCCGCCAAAGGGGGCGCAACCCACTATTTGAGAAGCACTGTCCTAAGGTGAACTATAAGAATTCTGAATCAGCAAGCAATTATTTAAAAAAATAAATGAAATTAAAATTACCTGTTGTATAAAGTTAGTCAAACAGTACCACAAAAGTAAACCGGGAAAAACACATTTGGATGATACTGCTTTCCTTCAGAAACTGTACTAATGTTTAATTAATGTGTGGTGCGTGACTGCTTATGTTGGTCTTCTGTAAATGGACAAAATTTATGGGATTCCTCTAATATTTAAAAGCAGCTTTATGCAACTGTGTATCAGTTATTTTATTGATTTTATTTTGTTTGCATAATTTTAAAAGGAGCTTAATGACCATGAGTTAAAAGTCAGTGTCTATTGATCAGTCTGACAGATGAACATGGTTCCTTTGGCGCATTGGAGAGTCTTGCGCGGCCTGACGTCACTCAGGACTTCCTGCCATCCGAGGCCTTATCTGTGGAACGTGAGCCGAGAAAGAGTCGAGCACGAGAGCGACGGCGCGAAGGACGATCCAAAACTTTTGACTGGGCCGAGTTCAGACCCATCGCCCAGGCCCTGGCCCAGCAGAGGGCGCACGAAGCCGACGCACTCCGGGCTCAGCTCGGCGACGCCGACCGCAGCAAGAGGCGAGAGGAAAGACGGCGGAGGTACGAGTGTGTGACTGGCAGCTTGTCCTTGGAGCCTTGTCCTGACACTGGCAGAGTGGACTTGGAGAGCGTGAACACGAACCCTGGCAGCGCGTGTCTGCCCTCACCCGAGCGTCAGCAGAAAGTGGAGGATGAGATCGAGCAGTGCTGGCAGCAGGTGGAGAAAACGCCAATCACAGAGGAGAGGAGAGTCCCGCTGTCTACCGCACTGAGGAGCAGAGAGACAGCTGAGCTTGAAAAACTACTGGAGAGCTACAAAAAGGGGGTACGTCTCCATGTTCAACGGGTTCGTCTCTGTTTTGGGGAGAAGCTGAAAAGGAGTCGTTTACGCTTGTCGTTTTCCTTGTGCGTGTTGCTATAGTGCTGTCTTTTGTGTGTGTGTGTGTGTGTGTGTGTGTGTGTGTGTGTGTGTGTGTGTGAGTCAGAGCGATGTGTGGCATGTTTACATGTAAATTCGTGCCTGTTTGAATGTGTAACAATATTGTGACATGAGTACCTTGAGTGTTTTTCTAAGGCTTGGCTGCCTTAACGCATCCACATCAGCATTATTTTTAATTAAGTAAAGGCACTCCCTGTAAGGCCAAACTGAAAAATGCACGCGAGAGTTCTGTTCAAAGGTTTCCATTTTAGTTCTAGGCTAAAACTCTTCCTGACCTTTGACCCCAAGAAACGAGTAACGAGAAAAGGGTTAAAGAAAAAAAAAAAAAACACGACTGCTTACTTGCTTTTATTGGATTATGAAAGATGACGCTCGATTTCAATTTCTGCTTTTGTAGGTAGAAGATCTGAAAGTGCAGTTAGAAACGTGCCACCAGCAGTTGGCGGATTCAAACCAGCACAAGCAGGAGCTGGAGAACCAACTCAAGGCTGCTCTGGAGCGAGAACATCAGATCCGTGCTGGGTACATCTCGCCGGTAAGCTCCGATTCTTTCTCCTTGTGTGCGTTTTTTGGACAGTCATCATGATTTACGCAGGCAACGAATATGCCTTAATTTCCATTAAACAGACTTTGCATGTCTTGGTTTGAGGAAAACAAACTCCTTTTATTTATGGGATCAACTCCAAAGCTTCCATAAAGTGCCTTGCATGTTCAGAGGCTTTTGCATGGAAAAGAACCAGTTCTTCCCCGCCCTCTTTTTTTGCTTCTACCTTTATTCTCTCCTGTCATTTTAGATGGAATGACAGCTTTCATTTTTTTCATTCAGTTTAATGTTGCATGCGATGACTTTCTTTACAATCTTCTCAAAAAGCTGACTGTATAGATCGTGGATTTATTGTATAATTTAGATTTTTTTTTTTTTTTTTTTAATTCAAAGGTATTGAGCGATTCTATTATTAATCGGTAATTTTGCTCGTTACCATATATGGCAGGGCTCGAAATTCGTGTTTTTTTTAATTTATTTATTTATTTTTTTTTTTTTTTTAATATATCAGCCAGTCGGACTAGTTACCTTACAAAGTTAGTCGCCAATCAGAAAATCAACTCGCCAAAGCGTGTCTGATCTCAGTGAGTTCAACCCTTGGTAAAAATGACACTGAAAATTATATATTATGCAATTGTTCATAACTAATATGCAGTTTATTTTATTTTTACATTATTTTGATACTGTTGTTCAATAAAAAAATGAGAACAACTCGGAGCAACAAAATAAAATAAAAAATAATGATGATATTGCAAAACTTGGCAAATGTGTGTTAAATAAAGAAATAAAATTGAGCACCAGAGTTTAAGTCAACAGAATGCCGTGCATTTAAAGGGGAGTCCTGCCAATTTCATGTCGCTGTAAAAATGCATAAATTAAAGATATTTACTTTACTGAGGTACTTCACATTGGACTAGAAACTGACTCGACAACAATGTAATTCTGTACATAAAATATGCGTTTTTTTAATTTATTTTTTTCCCATATGAAATGGGCAACACGTCATATCCATGCGCCGTGTTTAAATATCCGCTTTTATTGTATATTTTTTCAACTTACAAGCCCTTTCTTTTTTGGAAGTACATTTTCTACTCGCCAAACCGGCCGAGCTGGTAACAGAACTAACTCGCCAAATGAGAAATTAAGTCGCATCTGGCAACCGGACTACCGTGAATTTCGAGCCCTGGTATGGTGATATTTTAAAGGTTTATTTTTGCCCCAGTTGGTCCTTATGTCCAATTATTCACAAATGATTTTGCTACAACCGTGACTACTGTATTAGTAGCACCTGAGTACCTGTTTGCTCATTCTGTTTCTCAGTTAGCCAGTCATGCTGCAGCAGTGTTATACATCAAATCATATAGTTACGGGTCAAAACTTTCAGATACTATCCACATGAGACACAGAAATGAAGAGGGAAAAGTCATCTCGATGGCAAGGTTGATGGTGCCAGATGGGCTGGTTGGAGTTTTTGAGCATCTGCTGATCTCTGCTTTTCATGCACAACCATCTCTATAGTTGATACAGAATGGTGCAAGAAAAAAAATTCACTTAGCAGGTGGAATGCCTTGTTGCGGAGAATGGTTAGACCGACTGAAATTACAGTTTAAGATCTAGACTGGTTGCTGTTTTTCCCTATTTTCAACTGTCCAGATCCTGTGATGTTGTACATGCGCTCAGATTTCTGCTCTAGACTGACCAGCACAATTGAATCCCAGTGTAGTCTTGTTGCATCCCATCCACCTCAAGGATTAACACATGGAGGATGCTTTTCTGCTTAGCGTTGTTGTAAAGAGTGGTTATTTGAGCTACCAACTCAAACTCAACTCATTCGAGTCATTGTCAATCAACAGCACACATCAATCATGTGTTTCTGCTTGCAGAACTATTGCACACAAAGTTTTCTGTTTTTCACACCACTCTGTATAAACTCTAGAGACTGTGTGTAAGAGAGAGCGAATACTTTTTTCGGAAATAGTCAATACTGGCACCGTCAAACCAATTAATGACAGTGAGATTAGATTGTTCTTCATTCAGAAAAATAATGTCAAAATTACGTGAAGCTTTTGACCTGAATCTGTTTGATTTCATGGGTTTTGCTGATGCTGCATTGATTAGCTGATGGAAATATTAAAGTAGACGATGAGTGTATCTCTGTATATCTGCTACACTGATGTGTTAGTAATAGCATGGGACATGCTTGGAGGGGAAAACGCATGGCGTTCATGCTTAAGCATACATTCTTCAATTTATAACCTGTTTTCAAATGGTTGATGGGTTAAAATACACTGTATGTCTGCCTGTAATGTGCTTGTCGGTTTTTTAAAGCGTTCTGGCTGCTTTTTTATGTAAACGGAAGTCAAGATGTGTGTTTCAAGCCGAGGTTTACATATAAGCATACTAAAGTAATTTGGCATTTGATACCTCGTCTAAACAAATCGTTAAGATGTTAGAAAAATTCAAACATGAGTACTTTATATGCTACTTTCAATGCAGCTTTTGAGGTTTATAGGAAAGGGAATATGGTTTGTTTCCATCTGCAACCTAGATCCAGAGAGACGGATAGGGAAGGATGGGAATGGACTGCATCGTATTTCATCTTGGCATATTTAAATTATAGCCATGTTCCCTTCTCTCTCTGTTATATACCGGAAGTATGATTAGACCCAGCCTGTTATGCTCTAGTGTCATAAAATTGTTCTATGAAGTTGAAGGCTTTAGATCTAGTCTACTAGCCAGCAAGGATTTTTCAAGAGTTCAGAACAACATGCTTGTAGCAATGGTATGCAGTCTGTTTCAAATTAAAACACTAGCACTAATTTCGCAGTACTTACTCCATCAATTAGATCTAACCATATAATGTGCATGCCTGATCGTAATTTACTAACCATAGCCATTAAAGCTCTTTTTCCAGCACGCTAATTTGCATCATTAAATGAATGAAAGTAGACATGTCCATTCTTACTTTAACCTTAATAACTGGGCAAAGAATATTGTAATTTGATGTAAATGTACTTCAAATCTTCAAAGGCATTATTGATGTGATCAACGAATTAAATGATCTGTAATCATCCTCTGCTAAATTTTAACCAAATGTCTGGTCCCCTTTTCCAAGCTGGAGTCACCTTTGAGTCTTGAAACAAAGCCCCAGATGAAGAAGCCAGAGCTGGTTAGTTCTCAAGCTCAGAACTTAACAAAGAAGTACCAGGAAACCAAAGAGCTCCTCCAGCTTCAAGAACTGAAAAAGCGCAACATGCAGGCACAGCTTGGCCTTTCACTTTCACACTTGTGCACCAAGGAACCTTACCTTTCTGACACCAAAAAATCATCCACCCCCGAGATCCCTTCTTCTAGTCTTGTTACAAAAACTGTCACCTTTGTGCTTCTGGATAACGAGGGCAGGATCAGAGAACTTGAGGGCTTGATAGATTGTAGTAAACCGTTGTCAGTTAAGGAGTTGACACAGCTGCTGCACTGCCACACTGATGCAGTACCGCCTGATTTCCCCCAAGACATAAATGAACAGGATAGAACAAGTGACATAACAAAATGTCAGAAACTTTTGGAAAGTCTGAAGAATCAGCAAGAAATGGAGAATGAGACTATGAGGAAGAGTTTAGCCAAGGCTGGGGACACCATTCGCGATTACGAGGCTCGGCTTATCACGATGGAGGATATGTTAGGAAGGGTCCAGAAATCTCCCTATATATCTTCTTGTCAACAGGACGACTCCATACAAATGACAACCCGTGGTCTATCTCAAAGGGTTGAACTGCTAATGAGTGAAAACGACGCACTAAACCAGCGCTATCAGGAAATAGTCAACCAGCTCAGAGAGGCAGACAGAGAGATAGACAGGCTTAAAGCAGAGCTTCAAAGTGGGCAACAGCAAAGCAGAGTAGATCAGGACGTGATAGAGCCAGGAGACAATGAATCCATTCAGAATGTGTATGAGCAGGAACTCCTTGACAAGTCTCAGAAACTTGCCGAGGCACTCAGTAAGTTGGAAGTGCTTGGAAATACTTTGAATGATACCGAAAAGAAGCTGCAGCTCAAAGAGGCTACTCTGAAAGGTCTCGGATTTCATGTGGCTGAAAATGAAAACGATGAGGAATCGTCTGAAGTGGAGCAAAATCACCTCAGACACCATATCGAGCTCATTGAGTCCAAGCTTTCTCAAAAGGAAAAGTTGCTTGAATCTGTTCAACAAACCTGCAGAGAGCTTCAAGCACAGAACATGGAACTCCAGATGAAAAAGCAAGAAGCCGAACAGGGTTTTAACCGAGCGCTTTCAGAGGCGAAGGGGGACACTAGAATGTTGAAAGAGAGAGATGAGGAGGGACTGGAGCCGGATAATGAATGCAGCGTAGAGAGTAAATGCCAAGAGTTGATACGGAATGATGAGGCTTTGATGGAGGAAGTGTTGGAAGGCTTTAAGAGGAGGTGTAATGCTCTTAGTCAGGTAGCCATGTTAATAAAGTCCAGTGAGAATGAATCTGATGGATCGTGCGGTGACTCGGAGGAAGTTAATGTGGAAAGGAATTTGACAGGAAGGATGATGGCATTGTTTGAGTGTGAGATTTTGGGTAAAGTTTTGAGTGGCATTGAGAATAGTCAGTTGTGTAAAGGAGACTGTGACAAAACATTTGTGGTCAAACATGTAGTAGAACGAATGCTAGTGGAAAATAAAATCCTATTTTCTATGATCAGAGCTGTTGAGAGCCCAGTGAAGACTGAACATGTCGAGCTGGATAAAGATGTTATAAGAGATACGAGGATTAATGATGTCATTATGAAACTGCTTGTTGAAACTGTGCAAAGTAAAGTAACACTGTTGAACCAGATTGCTTCAACCGTGAAAGAATCTGCGAATGAACAGTTCAGGTCTTTGGTTTTAACCCTGTCTAGATGTGGACCTCAAACACGGTGGTCTCGATGTATTCGGGATGCCATATTGGATGTAACTCGCACATATCTACTAATACGGCATCAATTCCCGATGGAGGATAACATGTGCTCGGATGTTAAAGCAACCACAGTTGATTGTGCTTGTTGTTCCCAGTTAAACGAGCAAAATCTGGAACTTAAACTAAAGCTTGACCAAATGTCACACCCCCAGACTTCTATCACCGAAGACTCCAAGCCAGTGGCGCTCATCCAGATCGAGAGTGAAACAATTGATTCTTTGGACAAGACCATTGAGTTACAAGACATGGTGGCAAAACTCAAGATGGAGCTACAAGAAGTGAGGGAAATCTATGAGCAAGAAGTGGCTAAGCTAAAGGAGGACGTGTCCAAGAGTGAGGAAACGTTAAGACGGCAATCTGAGGAGAATGTAAAAGAGATTGACACTCTGACTGTCTACATGGAGGATCTAAAGAAGAAGCATGAGGTGGAGCGCAACATGTTGGTGGAGCATTTTAATCAGGAATTGGCTGAGGTTAATGATGTAATGAGGGCACTGGGAGCAGACTCTCCAGATGATGGCCAACTAAACGCAGAGCTCCTAAAACGGCGCATCCAGGAGCTCATGGATCAGGTGAAGGAGGAGGCGAAGCAGCGAGATCGAGAGGAGAACACGTTACTTCGTCTGAAATTTGAGAAAGACCTGGAAAACTTGAAGGTCGTGATGTTCTTGTACTTTTCTCTCCATCCGTGATGGCTTGTTTACCCTTGTGGCAACTTCCAACTTGCCCCCTTCTTTCCTCCCATCCTCTCCTCCTACTAATCCTACCATCCATCCTTTTCTGCTTCACCTTTATATTCCATCTCCAGCCTCGCATGGTTGCTAACATTAGGCATGCTTGTAGCTTTTGATGTTGGCTGTGTGTGGAGGAACCCGTTTCGATAGCACATAGAAAGTTTGACTGGATAGAATAGAATGAGTCGTGTCACCCATCCCACCCCACCCCAAAAAAGGCTTGGTTTTCTGACATAATCCTATAAAATATAATTAATTTGGGGCATCAATAACAATGTTTAACTTTTTATTCCAACAGTAATACCTTTCCATTAATTAATACCTCGCTATGAAGTGGTTAATTTCCTTTTATGATAAACCTCTGAATACATAAACAAATGAGTAAGAATCACTCTATCAGATGTGCTCTACAGTTCGAATCTGGTTTGATGACACATCCAACCATGAGTGGGAGTCCATGGAACTTAATTGACCGAGCTCTCACGGGAGGGAGGGATGGCATATGCTTGCTGCTCTGTCACTCACAGCGATCGCCAGCCAATCACAGTAATCTGTGAGCTCATTCGTACGATGGGGCAGATTGCACTAGCCACCGCCCCCAAATACACATGTGCCGCAGTTCGAAAAGAGGCGGGTGGCTAGCATTGCATGTCACGGAGGAGGCATGTGCATGCTTTCGCCCCTCCCTGGTCAGTGGTGATCGTGTGATAAGGAAGGCAATACTTGATGGGTGGTAATTGGTTACGCCTAAATTAGGGAGAAAATGGGGAGAAATCCAGGGGGAAAGTGATCTACAACATTAGAGGGTTAATCAATTTTGTGTTATCTCAGTTACTCAATTCAATCTGAAAACGGCATTAGAAAAAAAAAATCAACAAAAAAATCCATTGACCTCCAGTAGTATGAAAATCCTTTGAAACCTGCAATGGCAGCCAAAAATGTATGTAACCTGTTGCCTTGATAAAAGATTAGAAGAGGAATGCTGTGCAACTTGCATTCTGCGCATATTAGACTTGCATGCAGGTCACATGACTTTGAATGCAGGGTTTCACAAGTTCCTTGTTTCTCTCGTTATTTTCTTATATTCTACACAACAGCCTGTATTTATTAGCTAAAGTTGTGTAGTAGGGCATCTCACAATATTACAGTTCAATTTGATTTGAATGTATTTGGTAATAATACTCTAACTTGAATTTATTTTTATTTATTTTTTTTTTTTTACAAATAATTGCCTGGCTCATGTATAGTATGTCTGCCTGTTGACCTTTAAACACAATTTGAACCATTGTTTAAGATTATAGAAAGTATTTTAAAAGTTATAATTATGGTTTTAGACATTGCTCTGCTTAAACAAATTCTTCGGGTTATCTGGGGTTGCGACTCGATCAGTCCATCTTTTTACCCGAGCTAGCATCTTTTGGAACTTTTTTTTTTTTTTTTTAAGTTATTAGCTCCAGTTCTTCTGAAATATAAAGAATTCTTTTTTTTTTGTCATGAAATTAAATGCAAGATATGAAAACTTGTGTTTGTATGTTGCTCCTGACCCCATGACGGATGGTATTCCTGACGAAAGAGGAAATTAGATTTTCCACCAAAGGGAACGGGTGAATAAACAAGTGCAGGTGTGGTTGAGATGTGGGGACAGGAAGCTGCTCTGTTCACAGTAGGAGCTGGCTGCCTTCAAAGCAGAGGTTCATGAGACAGCGCTCTATCTTTGGGACCAAGCCATATGAAAACAAACGTCTTGTATGCTCACCCGATCAGGCCTGCAGAGAGTCGGATAGCTTCAGTGACTGATTTCCGAGCTTAGTGCCATTCAGTAGGCGTCAGGAACAAGTTTGGAAGGGTTTTCAGATCTCTTCGTGTGGAAACTTGCACTGTAATTGTAATAAGGTTTTGCTCCGGCGGTGTGCCTATGAAAACACATCTTCCTATAGATATCCTTTCATTGTTTGTAGAAACTTCATTGTTCATTGGTTCCCCAGATGGGCAGCAGTGCTGCTGTTCTAGTACATTGATTTCCACTAATGATGAAATATAAAGAAAAGCCTCATCTAAAAAAAAAAAAAAAAAATGCTTCTCAAATTATAATGACTCTATTACACAAAGAAAACGTGAGTCATGCTTGAAAGTATCGTTGGCAATAAAAAGTAATTTGGACTGAAAGGCAGTCTGGGATAATTATTTTAATATAGTGTGAACTGTGTAACCAAGACCAAGTCTCTGTCTGGCTTCTATGTGCTGTCTGTGTTCAGTGTAGAGTATTAATTTCTAGCTTTTTGTGGAAAAATCTCTTCGTGTGTGTGTGTGTGTGTGTGTGTGTGTGTGTGTGTGTGTGTGTGTGTGTGTGTGTGTGTGTGTGTGTGT
>JAQNCB010000022.1:23867960-23883389 GCA_030068295.1 Euristhmus nudiceps | reverse complement strand
TCCGCGCCAATTTTTGACACGCCCCCTGTCGGATGTTCAATAACGCGCATGCGCCATTCTTGTAAACTTCCGCAAATCGGCAGCTCTCGCTGGTAGAGGTTCGTATTCTTTCACATATTTTACGTAAAAAATAAGCTGTGAATTTGTCTGTCAGAAAGTCTGATGATAGACTAAGTTGACGATAGCAATCTATGTGGGAATAAAGTGGCACCGGTTACTGGAGAACCTGTCCCATATCAATGGAAATCCACTCCGCAATTTCCTGGTTTCCTGCACACACAGCCACGTCACAATCAAATCTGTTCCACTTTTTCAATCGGGGGGAATAACCATATCAATAGCATTCCACTCTGTGATGTGCAGCATCATGCAGGCATATTGAGAGATGAGCGTCAGATCAATGACAGTGACAGCAAATGTTAAAAGGTCCAACTTTTGCCGAAATACTTTGATCTGAAATAGACATGCAGAGGTTTTTTTGCAGAAAAGGAAAGTAAATCGTGTTCTTCCATGGCCAAATGCATCTTCATGTCTGCTGATGTAGGTGGTTGAGATTGAGAATGATTCAGAGGCAGGGGAAGCATGAGACAGATTATGGTTGAGAGTCCTCCAACTCTGGAATAAATAAGAATTATTTACCAAAAAGGTGAGGTGGATAGTTTGAGAGGAGATAGGAATAATTAGCAATATCCACCAACCCTAAGGTGAGTAATTGCAAGTGTGTACTACACAGGAACATAAGAAAAACAAACTAAAACATGATTTGTGTGCTTAATTGTTTTATTTATTTACATATTTTTTCCATGTTAACAGATTATAGCATAATGATTAGTTTCCAGGGTGGATAATTAGCAATCATTGAATGAGATGAAGCATGATGTAGAGAATTGTTTGTGCATGGCCTTGGTGGATAACACCAGTGGACATAAAGCAGTTATAGAATTCAGATTTTTGTATGATATGAAGAATTATTAAGATCTCGGGGAGTTATCAGCCTTGGCCTCGGCAAATAACGACCCCTTCAACCTGAATAATTCTCCACATCAATATCACTTGGCCTCATTCAATAATTGCTTATTATCCTGAGACGGTGAGCCAATCAGATTGCTTCGACCATGTGTAGTGGGTATCATAAAATGATCAGGAACCAGCCTTTCACTGATACATTACAGTTCACTCCTCACACTAGCATGTCACTAAAGTTTCAGCATGCCACTGAGATAACAGTTCCTCTACCAGTCTCATTCTTGGAAGTGACGGCTCCTTTTTCTGTCTCTGCTCTCTTCTCAGAGTCTTAAGGAAGGCTTGACAGCTGAGCAAAGACTCCACTTGTTTGACAACAAGGAAACGAAGGAGTTCTGAAATGTGATGCCTCAGCCTGGCTTTGCTGCATGTTGTAGAGGTCCACCATATTTTATCCCAGTAATTATTCACTTAGAAACACACTGGTCACGGCACACAATATATTATTAACATGGTATGAAGTTTGAATTTTATGTCTCTAGTCTGCATTTTGTGCACTTCAGTTACTGTGACTTTTTTTTTTATCATGTCTTAATGTAAATATTTGTTTTTAATGAAACATCTATTATTCATACACTAAACATGACTGTGTCAGCTACTGTTTTAACTCTAGTACGTGTGAATAGCCAAAGGATGGATAAATATGTAATAACTCGAATTACACTTAATAAAGAGTAGAAACAATCATACCTGCAGACGTGCTTATTATAGTAGATGTGGTAATGCACCTTCCCTTCAGCTTCCTGATGATTCTGATGAAATCGGATGGCTGGGAAAGTGGAGAGAAAAAAAAAACAAACACTACTTGATATCTGGAAGTGTTGGTTTGTACATGGAGATAACTGAATAAGCATAGTGTTTGTATCTGGAGGTTTTTTCCTAATGTAAAATATATAAACAGATTTATATAGGGGGTTCTTTATGTAATCATGATGGTCAATCCACTGATTGGGAGGTTTTTTCCCATCTTACCCTTCAAGCTGATAATGTCTAGTAATGTTCTGTCACAGTCTGTTGTATTTATTTAAATGTCATGTTCATTTTTTTGGCTCACATTTCCATTCCTCTATACCTTGCTATTGTAAATATACCACAAATGTACACCGACTGACAGCAGGTTTATTAGCAATAAATATTTTTGCACCCTGTATCTTGCATTTGTGTCATAGTTGATCACATTTTCCAGATGATGGATTGTTTTTAAAAAAATGTTTCTAGATCAGTGACTTCCAACATCCTTCATGACTTTATTAAAAAGGAGCCAAGTGATGGTGGTTCACTGATTGATAAGTGGCTCATTTTCCGATCATGATCAGACTGATATTGATCCTGATTTTCGTAAAGTAGATTCATTTAACTCGGTCAATTTTCAAGATGTTTGAAAACCCATTGTTCCCAACAACAAGTAACTGATTTGCCTTTGTTTGTTCTCCCCATAAATAAATTAGTTGTTCCTTAAAATTTCTTCTTCAATATAGTTCCAAGTAATAAAAGTGTGTTATTCCATTACGTTTTACTTTGTATTGGTTTTACACATATGCCCTACTATATTTTGTCAATATGAAATGGGTCATTTTATGGAATTGGTTGTTTTACTACTACCAAATTAACTAAAAAATATTATCTATTTTTTATATGACTGCTTTTTGGGGTCACTGCTTGAAGACAAAAGTAAAATTTTGAGAATAAAGTGGCACTTTTTCATGATTAAAGTTGCAACATTATTCAGGCGTGATAAAATTCCAGTTTAAAGGTCCCAGATTCATCAGGAATTCTGTTTTTTTAAAGATTTAATTCTGTCTGTCTTACCAATATTGAAGTCACAGGTATAGTATTTCTATGCCATGCTAAATACTGAAAATCCAGGAGCTTCAGAGTTATTTCAGAGTCCTAATAATCATCTGGTGTTGATGTGCAATTTTTTGTTTAATTTTTTTAATATGACCCCCCCCCTCCCCAAATTGGGAGTGTATTCTTAAAATATTGAAAATATATTCTCCAATTATTGCTACTTTTTTTTTTTTTTTTTTTTAAAAAGCAGTATGGCATTTATACTATTTTTTTGCTTGAAAATTCCGAATTATTTTCCCAAGAATATTTGGACTTCATTTTCCTTTCTTAATATATGCTGAGGATGTGATAAACTTGGCAAACAAAGCCACTGGGCACTCTTTTTATCAAGATATTATGATCCTCGGTTAGTTCTTAGAGTAAATGTTAAAAGAAATATCTATGTACCTTAAAACAGTGTATGTACACAGGAACACAACATACTCAGTAATTTAACCAGATGATACGATCTTCATGATTATCGTCCAGGCATCTGCAGTAATGGACAAATTGCCCTGTTTATTCATGACGGAAATAGTTCATTTTCTTGGTAATTGACATATTTTAGCAAACATGGTACCCTTTCTTTATTAATTTATAGCAGATTTTACTAATGCATAACTATACCCAGGGCTCGAAATTTGTGGTAATCCAGTCACCAGATGCGACTTAATTTCTCATTTGGCGAGTTAGTTCTGTTACCAGCTCCCCCGATTGGGCGAGTTGAAAATATATTTTCAAAAAAGGACGGGCTTTTAAGTTGGAAAAAATATACAATAAAAGCAGACATTTAAACACGCCACATGTATATGACGTGTTACCTATTTCGTACGGGAAAAAAAAACCCTGGATATTTTAAGTGCAGAATTAAATTGTTGTCTAGTCAGTTTCTAGTCCAATGTGAAGTACCTTAGTAAAGTAAATATCCTTTTTAATTTTTGCATTTTTACAGCAACATGAAATTGGCAGGAGTCCCCTTTTAAATGCACGGCATGCTGTTGACTTAAATTCTGGTGCTCAATTTTATTTCTTTAACACTCATTTGCCAAGTTTTGCAATATCATAATTTTTTATTTTATTGTGGTGCTCGGAGTTGTTCTCATTTTTTTATTGAACCAACAGTATTAAAATACTCTTGAAATAAAATAAAATGCATATTAGTTATGAACAATTGTATAATATATAATCTTCTGTGTCATTTTAACCAAGGGTTGAACTCACTGAGATCAGACGCACTTCGGCGAGTTGATTTTCTGATTGGCGACTAACTTTAAGTAACTAGTCTGGCTGGCTAGTAAAAACAAAAAACAAAAAAAAAAAAAGAATTTCGAGCCCTGATACTGTATGTGAAGATGAAAACTGAGGCTCTAAAATGTTGGATCTCTAAAGCAAGGTTCCCGCAGAGATTTTTCCTCGTACTTTAACACTGTTGTTGGTACACAAACTGATGATTGTTCTTGTATTAATATCTGAATTCCCTGAGATGGTGACTCCCTGCACATGCATTGGCTTCCCTCCCTTGAAAAAATGGCAACAAATTATGAATTTTGACTTGTAGCTCTATTGTCCGTCCTGTAACTAGTTTACTTTCTTTACCACAAACATTTATCCATGTTACTTCATTAAAAATGCACAGTAAAAGAAGGAAAGAAAGTACAAATAATAATAAATTTTAAAAAATCATGAATACCAACTTTAACCAGAGTACAGTGTTGAACCTTCCTACATTTCCCATAATGCACCATAATGGCCTCATCACTTACAATAATGCTGGAACGTTAGCACAGCTTTGACAAAGCTAGCTTAGCTTTATTATGGACACACCACTTGGCCATTGTGTCGCCCAAAGCCAGCACACTATTACAAACGTTTTTACAGTCAAAGTAATTATTTTATAGGTGTCGGAATGGGGTTCAGACTGAAGTCCGCGTATTAAACCAACGTCTTTTTGTGGGTAAGTTTTTAATGTAGCCTCTTGCTTCTTTGTTGTAGCTATAGCTAACCAGAAATTAGCTTCAGAATGATGACTAGTGTGTACACTCTCTGGTGCCTTGTATTCTTTTAGCATCAGCAATTATCTTCATGTAAAAGACTGTTTAAAATGTTTTTGGGAGGTTTTAATGTTTTAGAAATGCAAATAAGCCCGTCGTTAATGATGACTAGCCAGGTAGCTAGCATCAATAACTGAATTAGCTTAGCTTTGCTAGGTCAGTCAGCTACCAGGAGTATAAAATACCAACAGTAGACAGATGTGTGCCACTGAGAGCTTGTAATTAGCTTTTAAAATGAATGTCTTCGGGTAACTCTGAGCTTTGAGTTACCTGAGCGACACCGTTTTGTGCTTTAAAATAGATACCAGACGACAACAACACGAATGTATATGGTGTTAGCCATGGTGCTAGCTAAAGTAGCTATCTAGCTTGGCAGTGTTGTCAGTGTGGAGAGAGTCATGATGCTGGACGGCATTATTCAGTCTGCTTCATAAACCTCAACCACTGCATAGCTAGTGCTGTCATCTGTCTTGTCATCACTCTAACTGGCACATGTTTATCTTAATTGTGTTTGTGATATGTCGTAGAATAGATTGGCTTAGCTAAAATACTGCACCACTACCTCTCAAAGAAGGATTGGTGCTGAAGGGCTTGCCAGATGGTGTAGCTACTTTTCCCCCCTCAGAGTTAAATATTCAGAGCAACTTGTATATACAAAAATAATAAGGAATCCTCTATTTGAGATATGGCTCAGTTCTAACTAAAGTCTAACATGTTACTAAATGATGAACATGATGCAGTTTACTGCAAATTATTGCAAGCTACTACAGAGTTCCTCAACTTTCTATCAAATACTAATATTCACTCATCTTCAGTAACTTCTTGGTTGGTTATGGTCATGGTGGATCCAGAACCCTTCCCCGAAACAGTGGGTTTGAGGCAGGAATAGACCATTAATGGGACATTGGTCCAGCAAATGGCACCTTGCACATGTATTCATGACTCATGCCAGGTTCAGACTAGAAAAGTTGGGCCTATTTTGTTATCGGTGCCATGTATTTCAACTCGAATATGAATGCCAGAAACAAAGAACATCGACGTGGTGTCTGCCCCTGCCCCATGAGACCCGGGGTGGGGTGGGGTGGGGGGGCACTTATATATTCTCGGCTAGTTTGACAACCCCTTTGATGGATTCCTTTATGTTCCTTCTCTAGTTATAACTGGCAGTTTCTTGACCCTACTCCTCAGTGACAAGCCCGGGCATGAATGATGATTGGTCAGCGTCAATCTTTTAGGGTGCTTTTATTGTGATTTCATTTTTTTGTCGGGGAGGGTTCTCTAATTTTCTCACTCATTTAGTCATATCCAGTTCACACCCTTCACACAATGGCTACCAGACAGGACAGCCAAGTCCACTTCGAGCTGAAGCATGTCAGTCGACTGCATTGTAAACATTTTTTCATAGTCAGTAATGGCGTAACACACTTGGAGGAAAACACCATCCACTCATATGTATGCATGACCTCAGACACCCGTGATTGGTGAGTGTTGGTGGTAAGTTACAGGGTGGAGACCGTATTCCATACAACCCCTTCCCAAGAGCTCAGGGATGTGTACATCACTCAGTGACCAAACGTGTGAACTCCTTTCTGTTGTGCAACTCGGACGTCATCAAGCTTATAGTGTTGCCTGATCCTGATCACGTCAATTTGAATTTTTGCCACCATGATTGCTTAATTTAACACACTGGCCATCATGAAGGACAAACATATTGTGTAGCCTAATTCTGGCATAAGGGACAGTTTGCAAGTTCTTGGTGGCTGCTTTGTGCATTAATTGAAATGGTTTATTACAACATTTTGTTTAATAACATCTTGTTCTTGCTTGGCAGCTGATATGGAACAGCCTTCTGATGACTCAGATGGTTTACAGCCTCAGGAACCTTCTACCTGCAACCTTCCTCGTGTTTTTGACTTGACCAAGAACAGCGAAGAATGTCTGTTGAAAGCCAGCTCAATAGAAGCTTTGCATGCTGTCCAGCCTCCAGGGTGGTATCTGAGTTCTGGGACCAGCAATGGGTCAGTGCTTCTGGAAAATGAGACTGATCCTTCGCTGCAACCAGGTGAACAGGTCCAACCAGACAATGCACTTTCCAACACAACGGTTACGCTCTCGTATGTGACCCGGTCTCATGTCTTTCCTGGTCATGACTCGATCTCGCAGCATTCACAGATTTACAGTGTTCCGATAAGCAAGGCATTTTCTCTTCACCCCACTGCATATGATGCTAGCCAGCTGGTCACCGATGGAGGTGGAGCACCGCTCTGTGTGGATATGGACCAACATTGCCTGCAGCAAGTGCCTGTGCCTGTTGGCTTGGCTTCCTGCGCCAGTTCGTTCGATTTTGTCACGCCGGCACAAGTTGTAGAGAATGTCGCAAGTCTGTGTTATCTTCAGCAGGCACACAACATCAGTGGTATACAAGATGTTGAGAGTCTTGCTCTGGAGACACTCAGGTCATTACAACAGAACAACCTGGCTGAATGCAAGATTCCCCTGAGCCTGGATGAAATTCAGAACGGCACTGTTGGCAGCCTGTGGAGCACTGGCTCTCTTGATGGGAGCTTTACAGCTGACCATGTTGAGGGCATTGTGGAACAACACAAGAATGGCAACCCGGAAGTACTTTTCCTAATCTCCAGAACTGATGACCCGGTTATTTTACCAAACGATCAGCAGCCAGCAGGTCTTGCTGTTTCAATAAATCAAGAGTTTATAAGTGCACTGGAAGATTCTGTGTCACCATCTTTTGCCTCACTGATTGGCGTAAAGGATGTTTCCATTATTCCCCAGTCTGCAGAATCGCACTGTCAAGAGAACTTTCGTGCTGAAGAAACGAACACCAGGCAGGATGAATTAACTAGCTTGGAATCCGATCCTCTTACGACAGTGCAAGACACAGATTCATCATCTTACACTGGTGCATTAAGTGCCGCCATTAGCAGTGATCTAACAGATAATTCTGTTGAGGTATCCAGGTCAGAAGAGTCTGAACAGAGCAGGGCATTACCTGAGCAACAAAAAGAGAAGACGCGTTCACCTCGAGGTTTATTGACCAAAAAGGAAACACTAGTAAGAAAAGAACTTCCCCCAAGGACTAGACGAGGGATGAGGTTAGAGGCCATAGTTCAGAATATCCGCCCTTCTAGGTACAAATCCAATAATGCCTCCTGTGCAAAAAAAAGTCGGCGGTCTGCCACCCAGCCGGCTGAGACCACTCGTTTGGGATCTCTCCAAGATATGTCACGTGGCAACAGTGTTTTAGAGAAGGAATGTCTTCTGAAGGTTGAGACTGAAACTAATGAAAAGACAGCGCAATTACAGGAAGAGTCGGGAAAAACAGATGTCACTAGTTCAAGCAAAATATCTACCTCATGCTCAAAAACTGCTGCAAAACATTCACAAACAAACCCATCCCCGGCAACCTCACACAAACCCATCAAATATATCAAGAAATCAAAGAAGCGGCAGAAATTGTCAAACAAGTCCCCAGTAAGGGTAAGAAAAAGGACTACACCGTCAAAATCTAAACTTACAAAAAGCCCTTTAACGAGCCAGACATTAAGGGTCCGCAGCAAAAGTTCAGCAAGTGCAAAAAAGGTTCATACCCGTAAAAAGAAAAAGCATAAAGTAGGGCAGTCTTCCATGTTCTCCCCGCAGGAACCAGAAATAAAGCTCCGATACATCGGCTACAAAGAAGAGAGACGGGAAAAGAGAGATGAAACATTCTCACCTTTCGTACATGTCGAATTAAAAGCATATCGTACTTGTACAGTGATCAATTATCCCGATGAGAGCGCCAGGCTGACTAGAGGGAAGAAGCCTGCACCGGTTGTGTCGGGGAAAATGCCTGCCTCACCATGTCTGCAATATGGTCGCATCTCCATGGAGGGTTCGCACCGGGACAACCTTGTCTGTTGCCTTTGCGGAGGCTCTGCTAATTCTATGGACCTGGGTGATTTGCACGGACCCTATTATCCCGAAGGCTTCAGACCTGAAGCAAGGATGCCTACTCATCCTCAAGAGTCTAGAGAGGATGACTCCAGTGACTCGGACTCTTCGAGCAGTCAGGCACGAAAGTCGCATCACAAGCTGCGGGCAGCTGCCCTAGGGGTCTATCGAAGTTGGAGAAGTGATGGTGAGCTTTCCTGCAGCCCCGCAGCTAAGCGATCCAGAATGGACACTGTGACTGATTGGTTTGCCCCGCCAATAGTGCCCTTAGAGGCCAGCGAGTACTGGCTGCACGAGGACTGTGGAATATGGTCCGCTGGGGTTTTTCTCGTGAGAGGGAAGCTTTACGGGTTAGAGAGAGCTGTTAAGATTGCAAAGGACACGGTACGTTTATATCATGTCAAAGGAGCGGGTTTCCATCTACGCATTTTATATGAAGGTTTAAATTAGACGAACTGAGTGATGGTGGGGGGGTGGGGGGGGATATGATAGATTGTGGTAAATAATTGCTAAGCTAGAACCTTTGCCCTATCAGTAAATAGATGTGATAAATTTTTTGAAGCATGGCGTCCTGACTGACAGAAATGGTAGTGTTTATTTGTAATGGTAAAGAATTTAACATACTGTTTAGTTATTTACAATGACAGCTGTCCACTACATGTAGTTACACCCAAAGAATTTTTTACCATAATGATGAAAAAACGGTGATCAAACATAGTTTATTTTGTGGGTGTCCATCATTTCCAAGAAAATTTCCTCCAGAGCCACATCAACGCAATTGTTGCTTAGGCTGGGACATGTGTGTGCTGGGGATAAAAACTGCTGTCTGAATTTATTTTTATTTGCTATATAGTAAGTGACAGTTTACTCTCTTTTATAGTTAATTATACCCTTAACCACAATGCATAAAAAGTCCCACAGTCAAGTTTATGTTTGGACCACCTTTCACCTTGAGAACAGTGCATAGTTACCATAAAGTTTCTACATTCGATATACTAGAGCAACCTTTTTTTTGGTCTTTTTTTATTACATACTCATAACTGCTTTATCCTTTATTGGGGTCACAGGGAGTCTGGAACCAATCCCAGCCTACTCCAGGGAAAGGCAGGGTACACCATCACACGGCCAACATACACACAAGTATTCACATTCACACCCGGGTCAATTGAGAATATCCCACTCACTTGCCAAGCTTAATCCTGCTCGGGCCGCTGGGAGGCTGCAATGTATTTTAGCCCACCTCGGGCAAAGATGGTGTACACCCTGAACAGTTTGTAGAGGCCATTGCTAGGCCAACAAACAACCATTCATATCCACACCTAGGGGCGATTTAGAACAGCCAGTTAGCCTAATGTGAATGTTTCTAGGCTGTGGGAAGAAACTGGAGTACCTACAGTGACACATTGAATCACAGTAATTCAATAAAAACATGTCCCAATAACAAAGATTGCATTTTTCTGCACTTCAATATGCTACAGTTGGAAGAATGTCTACAGTATTGAAGACGGTTGAATTTTTCTTTTTGTGTATATTTTAACAACCATAAAGTGGTGATGCATTCAAAAATTAATATTTACCATCATAAAATACAGTTCAGAGTACTTTTTTTTTTATTCAGCAGGTAAAACTGGTTTTATTTATTTATTTATTTATTTATTTATTTTTAACACAAGATGCCTGAAATTCAGGTGTTCAAAGCTGGGTACGCAGGAAGAGCAATGGATTGTTGATGGATTGGGGTTGTAATGACAAAATACTTTCAAAATGTGTTTTAGGAGGGTGTGAATGTGCGTTTTGAATGCTGGATTTCTTTTTCTTTTGTTGAAAAATACATTTAAAAAAAATCCAAGCATCATAAATGCTGTGGAGCTTTTTTTTATTTTTTTTTATTTTTTTATTTTTTTCTTCCAAGCTGCAGCAAGTTGCAGTGCAGAAATATTCACGCATTATTATGTGTTTTTATTCCGTTCATGTGATTCAATGTGCCATTTTGTATTTAATGCCATAACTTCTGCACTACGTTAGCTTGAATAAATATCTTATTAAATTCAGTCTGAGGTCACATAACCACAAGTACAGCCTCTCCCTAAACCTGAGTGTCGCAAGCAGTGATGCAGTTTGTAGTATTACTTCATACAGTCAGGTCCATTAGTATATTATATATATTATGCCTCTGTACACAACCATTTTATTTAAAATTAAGTCAAGATCAGTGAACTCCAGTTACTTTTGAGCCTGGAAAAATAGAGAGACTGTGTTTAAAAGGCTGTGATTCTTAAAAAGTTGATGCAATTTTTTGTGAAGTGCTTTGAATTAAAGCTTTCCAATAGCAGGTGCAGTAATGTTGAAATTTTAACGGACCCACAGTTGTTATATACATGTTGAGTAGGTTCATCTCCGATCTGTTGGGCGTATGGCAGCAGAAATCATATCTTTCTTGTACACTCACTTAAAGTAGCTGTGTCATGATTTGTACCTTAAATTAATTTGGGGAAATACGCAATGAATGTCCAAAATGCTATCAAATCAATTAGGCCCAAAAAAAAAAACCTTTGTTTCACCCGACCGACTCACTTTTTTCCCCGCCGACTCTGAAGTTTTTTTCATGTGTTTTTGTAACCCAGTGGTTATTTAATAACAGACTGTTATTCAGTGTCAATAAATACATTGTCTCTAAGAATCTCAAGCGGGAAAGTTCGGGGGTTGCACTTGAGTGGTGCTGAGAGAGAAGGGAGTGCGCGCGCTGGGAGCATAGCACGGTGCGGGGGGGGTGAAGAAAAAAAAAAAACTTTTACCGACTTACCTACCCAAAAAACAAAGGGTTTTTTATTTTGCCTTATTTTGTGAATCAAAAAGAATGTAAATGGAGTTTTAAAAAAAAAATAAACGAAAACAGCAGATGGGAATGGATTACAACTTGAACTTTTTGAAATCTTACTGGGTTGTTTTCAAAGATCACAATACTGCTGCTTAATCCTTCTAAATTCATTGTATGAACCAGGTAAATTTCTACTCGTCTTCATAATCCAAACTTGCATTTATATGAATGAATAGTTTTGTTTGACAACACCATTAATGCTATTTTAGTTACTTTTTCAAACAATCATGGCACAGCACCTTTAATGGATGGAAACTTAGCATTCAGCTGAAGTAATGGCTATAAATGACTGATTCTTTTCAGTTAGTGTAGTTTGTGTTCATGTTCAAGTGCTGTTATTTACATCTTTGCAGATTTGCTCGTCTTGCCATAAAACAGGAGCCACATTGGGCTGCATTTTCAAAGGCTGCCCTAACAAGTATCACTACATATGTGCAATGCAGTCAGGTGAGAAGCTTTTGACTGATGATTAGAGACAGCTGTTTCCTCTCTTTTGTTCTATGTGCATTTTAACAGGTCTTCTTGCAACACGTGCTGAGCTGCTCTCCGCGATGCGCTGCCTGCTGCGACGACTGTATTGCATCTGTGAACAGCTGCACTTTTAGCTCTGTTTGCTGAGCAAACTTGTGCAAGCTTGAGGATATAAAGAAACGTGAATGTGTTTGACAGGGTGGGGTTGCGTAGTGTGGAAATAGAGGGATTGTGTTTGAGTATGAGCCGAATAACTAGAAATAGAACTGATAAAGATTTACGGAATCTGTTATCAATCGAAAGAATGTTTACTGCTAAGTTGTTTTTTTTTTTTTTTTTTTTTTTTTTTTTTTTTTTTTTTTTTTTTTTTTTAACACCTGATCATTTTACTGGTCCATGTTGATTCCAGCATTGCAGAAAACCTGTTAATTATGAGTGTTCACTTTTCTCTCCATAGGTTGTGTCTTATATGAGGAAAACTTCTCAATGAAATGCAGAAAGCACAAGGTAAAGTATATTTCTACTGATTTAACACCGTTTTATAGAGCAGCATGTTATTTTTAGAGCCCTCTGCAGCATGCAGTTTGAACTGCAATTGAAATAAAAAATTCAGCAGGCCTTTCCCATCCCATCGCCAGTTCATCTTGCCCGTTTGAAACTGCTTCATAAATTCTGTGCTGCCTTTCACAGAAAAGTGGCAGGGAGATAGGGCTTGCTTTCAGCTGGAGAGAAACTAGTCAAATTCTCAGTGTGGCAGTGTTGTGAATATACACCTAGCATAACATATATGTAATGTTTCTTTATAAGTAGAGTAGTATTTTTAATGAATAAAAATAATATAGAATTGCTGAACTATGACACTATAATTCTACAGTAGTGTTATCAGTAAGTAAGTAAAAGTTTATTTATATAGCACCTTTTATAGTTCAGGTACACAAAGCGCTTCAAAATGTACCGTAGGTAAAATATAAAATATTTCGTACAAACATTATATAAAACAGAATAAACCAAGATAAAAGAAAATGCGACAGTAGTATGAGGTAATAGAGGTCTGAGGTGGCCCACTGGTGCAGCAGGTTACTGTCTGTGTGGAGTTTCACATGTTCTCTTTATGTGCATATGGGGTTCCTTCGGGTTTTGCAGTTTCTTCTGACTTTGGAAAAACATGTGAATAGTTGTTTTAGTTCTGTTGAATTGCCCCTAGGTGTGAATGAGAGTGTACATAGTAGACTGGCATCCTGGGGCCTTCTGTTCCATGGGCTTTGTGTTCCTGGTATTTTTTTCCCCAAAGCCCCTCACAGAGATGAAGAGTGCGCGCACCCCCGCTCCGTGCTCCACCCTGCCCACCCCCTTCTTCTCTCTCAGCACCACTCAAGTGAACTTTCCCGCTTGAGATTCTTAGAGACAGTGTACCTATTGACACCGAATAACAGTCAGTTATTAAATAACCACTGGGTTACAGAAACACATGGAAAAAAAAAAACTTTAAAGTTGGCGGGGGGAAAAAGTGAGTCGGTCGGGTGACTGGAAACAAAGGTTTTTTTTTTTTTTTGGGGCGGGCTTACTTACAGACAGCTATAAAAAAAAACCACACCAAAAACCTAACATCCTTGCCGGAGGTACTCCAGTGTTTATCTTTCCTGGTTTTACTTTGAGTGTAAGATAAACAGTCTGTCATTGTTGTCATGGAAACAGCCAGTTTTAGCCTTAGCATGGATCGATTTCAGCTTTTATTATTTTTTTTTCTCTTTCTTTAAATTTCTCTCCAGAACAAATCCATCAAGGGAGTTACATCGAACAAACAGACCAACAGGTGACAGCAGGAGAAAATGCTGCACAAGGTCACTGTTCACCATATGAGTCGTCTATCTCAATCTGTCTTTATATATATATACACACACACACACACACACACACACACACACACACACACACACACACACACACACAGATGGTCATTGAAAACTTTGAGACCATGATTTTATTCTGGTAGCCAAAACTGGATTTCTGTAATCTGGATAATTTGTTTCGAATGTTGGCTTCACAAACCAACAAACAAAAGTGTCAGGAATAAATTATTCACATCAAAAACAACAAAGTGAAAGTCACAGCAGTCAGTATTGTGCATGGCATCCATTTGCAGTGAAACAATCAGTGATTTGTGGCGGAACAGCAAAGCGAAACCGGTCCCGCAAGTGCAGCCAACCGGATGTATTGATCCTGTCCTGGAGTCGTCACTCTCTCTCTCTCACCCTGGACGTGGCCTATCGGCACCTGACCCTGTAATGTTGTGCCGGTCATTCAGGTTTCTGATGGTGGGTTGTGTACGTCCCACGCGCCTCACTACCCCACTGTAGCTCCACCCGGCCTCCACCATACTCATTCCCCAGAGACGTTGTTCACGTGATCGGCGTGGCATTATGACGTGCATTAGACTAACAATACTGGACATTTTTGAGCTTTTATATAGGCTTTACAATACAATCCACTCACATTCTGCAGATACTCATTATGTTTTGTTCAAAATGTATTTGGTCCATTTTTGCAAACTGACCTACACGTGTGCAGTGAAGCATGAAAAAATGACAACTCATCATTTTCTCAAGTGCCCGAGTACCATCATCAATAAATCCACAGGGTTTACTCTCAAACCCCCCGCTACAGAAATTTCTCTCTCAAAGTTTTTAAAGACTGAAGACTGTCAGTGTGTGTGTGTGTGTGTGTGTGTGTGTGTGTGTGTGTGTGTGTGTTTCTCTTTTTCTTTTTTTTTTTCTTCCTTATGCAGTGGTTGTTGTGTAAAATACCAAATTCTGTGTAGTTCGTAACATCTAACACTCTGTCGTCCTACAGAACCAGATTCCTGTTTGCGGTTCAGCTGCTCCCCAAGCCTACCAAACCCACACTCAGAGACCAAGGGAGACTGACAGAAATGCTTCTCTGGGACTCCGCCGCCACCACATACCTTAATGCTTTTTCCTGCCATTCCACTGTCACTAATATATCTTCCAAACGTCAGCTGCTCTGACTGCTTTCAGACACGCCAGTATCGCTTTTGCACGCTTGTGGCTGTTTTCAGATGAAGCCTGGTATCTGAAAAGATCCTCAGTGAAGTATCCTCAAAGACAGTGGGATGTAATCTCAAACTATTTCTCTCTCTCTCTCTGTGTCTCTCTCTCTCTCTCTCTCTCTCTCTCTCTCTCTCTCTCTCTCTCTCTCTCTCTCTCT